>JAQFXM010005952.1:0-14042 GCA_034693345.1 Entomobrya multifasciata | reverse complement strand
TAAATTGAACATTGTTTCCCTTTATTGTAACAAATTATTACAGAGTATCTAATTCAACAGTTTTACCACGGTTTATTACAAACATTGGATTTTGATAAACTTTGGATTCTTACAAACTTTGGATTCAAACTTTGGATCCTTACAAACTTTGGATTCAGACTTTGGATTCAAACTTTGGATTCAAACTTTGGATTCATACAAACTTTAGATTCGTACATATTTTGGAATCATACAAACTTTGGATCCTGATATTCTTCATCTCGGTATTTTCATACATATAATTTCTGATAATTGAGTTTAATGTTAATTGAAAGTTTCTCCCAGATAAATTGAACAAGCCTAAAGAAGGCAGATGATATAGATAGTAGATTTAGCTTGCATAGTAGAACATGAAACATTTTAAAGATTAGTGCAAGCCGCCGCATTGAAAGTCATACACGATATATTTTTAAGAAGAGCAGATGAACCTTATTTAAGGAAAGCCCATGCTCCAGATCAGTCTCGAGTAGTGAGCATAGATTTGTAGCAGCAACGGGGTAGATGAAACGAGTTAGCCACAAGTAGTAAGCGTGCATACTAGCTAGCATAGTGAAGGTGATGATATAAATTTAGCAGTTCACGTGTAAGTGAAGCATGATACACGTTTAACCAGTACACGCATAGTGGTGAATGCATTACGACACACGTTAGCTGTTTAGGCTTGCTTGCTAGCTTTGTAGCGTCTCGTTAAAAATGTGTCATGATGGTAAATGCAGCTGAGTCTACAATTAGAGTTTGAATGTGATTAATTAATTATTTAATAGACAAAGAGAGCCTTTAGTTTACACTGGGATGGTATGTCAAGAATAAAATTGAACTGCTTGCTTTTGATCAATATCATCACATAACTGGTTTTGTACAGGTTTTTCAAATGTACTGTGTTCATCTCAAATCAAGCAAATCGTATAAAAGCCAACGACGTTTTGAGACCTATCGTCCAAACCAAATAGTCTCTTGACTATTCAATAGCTATTCCTCCTCATCCCACATTCCAACAAGATGTTTAAATGGGTTGTTTTGGCTGGCCAGATGGGCTGCTCTATTTCGTGTTCGGTCGGAATCTAACTGGCAATGTGGGCTATTCTTGACAACGATCTCAATGGGGCTTACCATAAAGTCTCAGAGACAGTATTGACTAGTGCACGCTCCTTTGTGAGTGCAACTGATCAACAAAACTTTGACGCCGTCAGAAGCACAGGCGAAAATTTGTGTCGTCTTCTCGTTCAACAAAGTATCTAGTAGGAGTTCAGAAACTGCCATAAAGACTGAGGATGTATCAATAAAACTTATGCAGACGTTACAAAGAAGGTCTACGAAGCAAAGGAAAGTACCGGAAACGTTTTCTCAAATTCCTGGGAACCAATTTCATCAGGCATCTCATCCATGAAGAGCAGCACTGGGAACTTTTTCCACCGTATGGAATCATGTACATGATCATATAATATAATCACTCCTCAGCAGACTATCGTTTTAAACACTTCTATTAAATAAAACCACCACCACTGCCTCCGCACACCAAAAACACACCCTGTTCTTTTGAATTTCTCACATTTATTTATTCAAATATCGGAGCTTATCGTTGCCTTTCCAAAAATAAAAATAAGGTTCATAATGAATATAATTTAAGGAAAATCAACAATAATTTTGACAAAATTCATGGAAATAACTATGAATGTCAAAAGAATTAATAAAATTCGAACTAGTCATAAAAAAATGAATTCCAGAAGTTGGGTATTCAATCACGACCTTCCTCTATCTGCCTGGTCATTTTGAGATATCCTCATGTTTCCCTTTCTTGATAAGCAATGATTTAATCATTGAATGTTACAGTGGGGAAATCTTTAATCAGAAACAATTATTTTGGCTTCTTCATACTCTAAGGCATGAGTGAGATCTCCGATAATATCCCTAAATTGACTTGAAACGGCAGATTTTTCTGTATGTCCCAAACTAGTTAGATCCATGTGACCATGAATGAAATTTTGTAGATGCCCCTTTTTGGACAAATGTTTTTATCTTTGTGGGTAGTGATAATGTCTGACATTCGGTTGAATGGTATACATCAAATGGGGTTTCCTAAAGTTCTAGTTATGATTCTTCCAACATTTTCAATGAGTTCCAACTTCGAAATATTTAAAGTGAACTTTTATCTGATTTTCTTGACGTGTGCTTGTACCCATTTTCTTGTTGTTGACATAAACAAGAGAGTTGAAAATGTAGGCAATTTCAGAGAGAATTTCGGGGTCACAGTTTTTAGTGCACGGTGGATTAAAGTGTTAACCACAGTAAATTTATGGACTTTTGGATGACAAGAGTACTAATCCAAGAACTTATCGGTGTGTGTCGGTTTCCTGCAAATGGAGGATTTGAGAGAACCGTCGTCTTGTGTTCGTCTAAAAATGGAAACTTGTTGTTTTCATCTCAGATGAATTGAACGTGGGATTCAAAAGAGTTGACTAGTCCAAATACGTTTTTTGTTAGTCGAGCTCTCACTACCATGCAGATATCATCTACGTGAAAAATTTTTCCATGAAAATATCAGCTCCTACTGTTGAATGTGCACATCCCATTGCCATACAGGAGGATTCATTTCATCCCAAAGGATGAAAAAATTAAAGAATTTATTACTTCAAATCACGTCTTCAAAAATCAAATCTTTATTATAAAAACAAGAATTTTAACACTTTTTTTATAACGAATCAGACGTATTGATAACTTTTATTGATAATATTTCAGGACTACAAAAACAGTAGTTTCTAAATATAGTTCGCATTATTCTGGCCTTTTAGATAATTAAGTTCAAAATAATTCTGGACCCTGTTGTACAGAGTTTATGTATTAAAAAACTAACCAATTACTTTATCTAATATATATAGCGAGATTGCGGAAGGTTTCATGTTTATCAATCTATAACCAAGTTTAACCCAAGCAATACGGTGCAATAAGTTAATCATCTGCATCATATTAGTAATTAATACTATGTACGGGGGTGAATGAGCATATAACGCAATGAAATAAGGTTTTGAATGTTATGCAATGTGTGGTCCGGATGCTCATACACCTGTACCAGTTCCCGCGCAATTTTAATATGGATGAAGTGAGAGTTAGGTACACAATGCCATTAAATAACTTGTAAGCGTGAGTCGGTTGAATGAAATTATGTTTTCAGAGACTAAAGCAATTTATTCGAGGTGAAAACTGTAGTAACTTGAGTTATTGAAAAGAAACTAACTTGATTTCAATTATGTCTGATTATTGTGGTGCTCGTTAATATTAAACTACCAGGGTAAGTGCACGTTCCTTCACGTATTATTTTAAAGGAAGATTTTAAACAATAGAATTCTCAAAACAAAAGAACATTAATTTACCCCAGATCTCAGGAGTAATCGTATAAAATAACTTGCAGCTTCCTAAGAAGTTGTCAGACTTAAATCGATTTTAAATGATGGCACGCTCCCGAGTGACTTGTAACAACTGTGGCATTATGAGATGTAAGCTAATGAGTGATTATAAATGTAGAAGAACGAAAGAGGTGAAACTTGAACGTAACGGTGGTGAACGGTGAACGAAAGAAGTATGACCACCGCAAGAATCACCCTGCAAGAGCTAGGGCTATCTGCAAATTCTCAGAAAACTGCAGGAAAATATTTAACTTAAATGCTGCCACAGTTATGACCAGTTATTTTAATGAAGTACAACTTGCGGTACTGCGGTAAGATGAATGCTCATGAGATGACAGCACAAATGATACCAGGAGTCCTAATCGGAAATGGTCATTGAGTGAAGTGAGAGGCCTTGGCCAGAGGTTCCTCCAAAATGACAGGGAACAGGAATGTGTGGTGGACACAACAAAGTCTCAGGTGTTTTTCCTTACGCACAAGATTTTGGGGTAACTCATAAGGCTGTGCAAAGGGTGGAATAAAAATATTCCAAACAATTAAAATTTTGCACAAAAGAATGACACTCTAAAATACCACACAATATGCTATAGCACCAGCAAGAACTTTAGCTGAACGAGGCAATGGAAAAATTGACGGGTTTAATTAATACCCGTCACTGAAAAGATAATTTTAACTTAAACCAACTCCGGTTATTACTATACATATAAATGAGGAATATGACTCAACCCAAAAGAACTAAAACTAAAGAATTCTCATCTGGGAAAAATGCTGGAGACCGCAAAATTACTGAACTAATGATAAAGAGTGAGTGATGCTGAATGATTGAGATTCTCACTGATGCCGGTGTTGATTGATAGATTGATTATTTATTTCTGGTACACTTTGGGCTTTCTTTAATAACCCATGAGTACCGAGTCAAAAAATCGTTTTTCATACAACAATTAAATTCATTTTACAAACATACATTCATAACAACCATTCACAACAGTATTATTTCATATGCTGTCATACAATCATATATACAATTCCATCAAATTGGTCATGAGTCTTGCTTGAAATACATAATTGATATATACACATAAACATTCATAAAACATAAAGTAAAATTAGTAACACAACATCATATTGCCATAAAGAATAAAGTACATCGCTAGGCAAAAAAACTTTTAAGGTTTTCTCGTTCAAATACAATTTTTGCATTCCTTATTAGGAATTTTCCTTAATAGGAATTTTCCATATTAGGATTTTTTATTCTTCCCACCATAAGCCGCTGCTCTGTCTTTATTCCATGCTACATGAACGTTCGTCATTTCGCCTACACACTTCTTCCATGAATTTTTCCACTTCAAGGCTTATACAAATACTATCTTCGTCAGCTTTCTTGTACAAAACCTTTAAGTTTGACATCATATTTTCAATTTCATCTATTGTGCTTATTAGAATGTTACGTCTCCCAAAACATGCAGGTAGTTTCTTCATTTGTTTTAGATCATCCAAGTGCCCAAAAATTCAATTTAACTTGTCTTTTCGTATTTGATTGTGCAAAAACAACTTTTCATTTTCCAGTGTACGGATGCCCATCAAAGCCTTTAACGCCTTCTTTAAGTTTTTTTCTTCTCCTTTATGCTTGTTCAATAATGTCGTCGCAGTTGTCTCGATACGCTCGTTTACTAATTGGTTAATGTCCACAGAAGAGTTTGGCCAGCTTTGGGTTGATGAGTGCAACTGGGTTATTTTTTGCTAGCTCAACTTCCATATTTGGTTGCGCCTCCTTCGAATCCATCTTTTCCACTTTTGGTGTTTTCAGAGATTCTTGAAATACTTCTGCTTCGTTTTCTGCGTACAATTTTTCTTCAATGTTACTTGCTTCAGGATATAATGAATGATCCATATGCTTTCGTTTTAAAATAATTTTTCTCAGATTTCGATCTTGAAATTGAAGGTCATCACTAATGGAAATTTTCGCGTTCAACTCTCTTAATCTATAACAATTTCTAAAAACTTCTCTTTTCTGAGCCAATGATCTCAATTTTAAAATTGATCGATCTTTTCTTCTCAGATCCCGGAATTACTTTTAGAAGCTCAATATTTAATTTCAATTTAGACATAACTTTTAAAATTTTCGAATCAATGTCTTCATAGTCCTGTCTGTTTTTTGTGTCGAGCCCATAAATCACAATATTTTTACTCCTTTCTAAATTTTCCTGTTCAAGCACTTCACGAGTTTCTTTCAAGATATCCATTTTTGCTTGATTCATCATTTTCACAGTTGTATCGGTTTGACTTTGCAAACTTTCCAAAACTTCTCCAGTTGTAATAAAATTCTGATTTGCTTTGGAAATTTCTGGGTTAACTTGGTTAACCTTTTTAACAGACTTTTCAGTTTGACTATGCCAGGTTTTGGAAACTTGTCCATTAATACACAAATCCTGCAGTTTCTTGAATTTTCTTTCTATTTTGCCGATTTTATACTCTAGTCGTATAAGAAATTTCTTAATACTACTAAAACTTTTATCCATTTTATCAGCCTTTCTATTGAAAGCCATTTTAACAAACCAGTTTGACGAACCTTACCAATTTCGCTGTTAATGCTTGAATCCTGTTAATTTTAAATATGAACAAGGTAGGTGAATGTGTTGGTTTTCCATTTAACATGGAAAGCCAACGTAAAAAATGCCACCAAATCAATGACCTCGTTGATGATTTCGTTGTAAATGGGCAATGGATAAAATATCTATTGCCTGCATCATAAATATTGGAAAAGAAGAGACGTGGTTGTGTTTGCATTATTGGAGCTCGAGCTCTAATAATGCAAACAGAAAATCTAACCCGAGGAGCGAGAGACTAAGTTTTTGGTGAGGAAAGGATCATTTGATTAAAAGAATTTGATTTGAATGAGCCTTTAGAACTACTTCCTTGTATCATAATATGATTAATCTGCGCTGCACTCCTACTTTGAGAAGACATATGTGTTGGTCTTATAGCGTTTCAGAATCCGTATTCTCACCTTGACTTCGATGAAAAAATCGAAAAGAATTTCATTTACTTACTTAAAGATAATTAAAGTATTTTTCCTTATACTATATTTATGCGGGCTGCATGTATCATTTTAAGTACGCTACAGATCTCAAAGCCATTATTTCAAAATAGTAAAAAAAGAATCCGATCCCCGCTTCTTTTTCAAAAATATGTATGCATTTCGCTTTTATCTAATCCAAACCATGAAACTAGGCTTGTGCCGCGTCGTAAATGTCATAAATTTCCCGTCGGATAAATTTCATAAATTTCAAAATAAGACAAATATCATAAAAGCCATGACGAAAATCTGCAGTGTAAAATCGCTTTTTTCGTGCCGTACAATATGAAATCCTACTCCAGAAGATGTTCAACTATGGAATAAGGGGAAAAGCTCTGAAGCTTTTCTAATAAGCTGAAAGGAAGTAGTCTTTCAAGCGAAATTTTCTCCCTATATGTTAATGAAATTCCAAATTATTTTGAAGTATGTAAATCAATATTTTACTGCGATGATTTAGTTTTGTGTGTTTCCGGAGAAAGTATACATGCAATACAAAACAAACTACAATTTGACCTAAACAAGCTACAGGATTGGTGCAATGCGAACAGGATGAAAGTCAATGTAGCAAAAACAAAATATATGCTTTTTAGAAATACCAAAAAAATCAATTACAATTTAAAATTGACAATTGCAGACAAGGAAATTGAAAATGTCAAACATTTTAGGTACCTCGGACTCAATTTAAACGAGTCTTTAAACTTTGAAACACATTATTTAGATGTTTGCAAAACTATGAATAACAGAATTTTCTTACTCAATAGACATAAGCACCTCTTTACTTTTAAATGGCGACACATTTTCACCACATCACTAATTTTGTCAATACTTGACTATTGCTTACCCGTTTGGGGCGATGTGTCTGAATGTAAAATTAATAGAATATTACTACGTGCTCAAATCAAGCAATCAAATGATAACATGCAGAAGTCATTAGAAAATCTCAAACAAGAAGTCGCGACCAACAAAACTGAAATTATTTCGATTAATACAAAGGTGTCGGAAAACACCGAAAACACCAGGTTACTGAAGACGGAGAAAGTACTTAGAATATGCAATTTGAATGTGGTTGGAATCACTGAAGAACGAGACGAAACACGAGATTCCATAAAATTAGCAATCAAGCGACTCTTTCTTCAAATCACAGGCAGAGTGATTGATATTGACAAAGCTTTCAGGTTTGGTAAGAAAACTGTAGGAAAGCCAAGAATGCTTAAAGTCAAATTTAAAACACTGGAGGATCGAAATGACGTGTACAGCAACAGAACTAAAACGACACCTCCTGTTTATATCAATGAAGATCTCACATTTGAGGAATACAAAATTCAATCACTACTAAGGACTAAAACGAGAGAATTAGTTATCCAAGGAATAGATGCCAAGATGAACTACAAAACTTTGTGCGTCGACTGTCCAGGGAAAAAGTACTGGTTCAATGAAAACTTTATCATTCAAGAAGAAAATACTGGTCCCGAAAATCCTTTTTAGGCGGAACTGCAAACTGATAAACACCAATCGTAAAATTTATTCTTTAAAATGTGCACACATCAATTCACAATCAATTTGCAACAAATATTTTGACGTAATAGATATCATATTGACCAATGATTATGATATTTTTTGTGTATCAGAAACTTTCCTAAATTGTAATAAAAACTGTCCTGCACCCACTGGCTATAATATATTTAGAAAGGATCGCCAATCACGTTCACCTGGTGGTGGTGTAGCTATTTTTATAAAATCACAATATAATGTTAAAAAGTGCACATTAAAATGTCAGCAACAAATAAACGACCTGTCATCTCTAGAATACCTTACGCTTCAAATCCAAATCAACTCAAACAAATCATTCTTCATCACTGTTATGTATAGAGTTCCAAATTATAATAAAGAAATCATAAATATTGACACAAAAGCTATCGACATTGTAATCAAAGAACTGAAACAAAAAAATAAGGATTTTTACATATTCGGTGATCTTAACTATAACTGCAAAAAATACCATGTTCTACACAATGTTCTGAATAAAAACTGTGTTGTGCAACTAGTTAGGGAAAGTACAAGACAAAAGGAAATTTTAGATTTAATTTTAACTAACAATGAAAGCAATATACAAAACGTTAAAGTTAACGAACCACATCTGTCTGATCATAAAATGATCGAGTGTGAAATCATAAAGGAAAAACAACAACTGGAAAAGAAAATCATCATGCATCGTAATTACAAAAAAATTAGTTTACAAAAATTAGCAGAAAGTCTTCAATCAACTCAAATGTGTGACACCTATGATGACCTTATAAAGCTATCTTTACAGCTATTTGACCTACATGCTCCGATAGTTCATAGAAATGTTACACAAAAGCAGTTTTCCAAATATGTCAGTACAGAAACTAAAAAGCTGAAACACTTGAGAAACACAGCATACGTAATATACAAGAAAACTCCATCGCCAAAAAAATTGAATTTTTATAAGAAAATGAAGAAACGAGTGCAAACGAAAGGACACGGCATTTCAATTAAATAACTTGGTCAATAAAAATGGTATATGGAACAAATTGAACCATATGGGTTTATATGACAATAGAAAGCAAAGCACAACCAGTATACCCTATTCTGCAGACGAAATTAATCATCATTTTATTCATATCACGGATCATCTACAATCAACTGAAGATAGAGGGTGCCAAAACATCTCCCGACCAAGCCAAGTAAAAATTCCAGAATGTGATTTTAAACTTAAGACAATAGATGAAATAGAGACAGTTAAGGCTTGGAAAGAAATCAAAAACAATTTGAAAACATCAGAAGATCCTCTTGGCATCTCCAACCTCATGGTTTCTACGTTACTTAAGATACCACAGTTTTGCTACTTGATTACAAATATAATTAATAACAGCATTACCACAAATAAAGTGCCCACACAACTTAAAATTTCTCGGGTAGTTCCAATACCCAAAACAGACCTTGTAACCTCAATTAATGATTTAAGACCAATAAGTGTTATTCCTGTATATGGAAAATTACTTGAAAAAATTGTTGGTGACCAATTAAGTGAGTTTGTGATAGAGAACAAAATTATTATGGACACGCAGTTTGGATTTATGAAAGGCCATTCCGCACTTCATGCACAATTAGCAATAACTAATGAGATTATACGTAACATAAATAATGATAAGATATGTGCTCTAATTTTATTGGATCTATCAAAAGCTTTCGATATGATAAATAGAAATATTCTACTTGAAAAACTAAAATGGTACAATATTGAGAACAAATGGTTTCAATCTTATCTCAGTGACCGTACGCAATATGTCAAAGTTGACGGTAAGGTGTCATCTACAAGTGTCACCAAATTTGGATGTCCACAAGGAAGCTGCTTAAGCTCAAAATTATTTCTTTTAATGATTAACGACCTTAATTATGTAATTAGCAAAGGCAAATTGATAAGCTTTGCAGACGACAGTAATCTTATCATTACAGGCGAACCCAATAACATTTCTCAATTAATTAAAGATATACAGCACGAACTAAGTTCAATCTCTTCTTGGATGAAAAAATACAAGATGTGTTTAAATATTAACAAAACAAAAATGCTAGTCATGGCCAAACCCAATATTAAAAAATCAATTGGTGATATTTCTGTTACAGTAAATGACCAAAAATTAAATATTGTATCTTCAGCCAAATGTTTAGGATTAATAATTAATGACACGTTAGATTGGTCTGATCATGTTAAGTCAATTATGCAAAAAACTAATTCTACTATACATAGTATACGATTTTTACAGCCAATTTTAAAGTTCAACCAAAGAAAAATTATATGTGAAGCATTAATTCTATCTGTTCTAAGATACATGATACCTATTTGGGGCAATACAAGTAGAAAAAACTGTAAAATTGTAAATTCACTAATTAAAAGGTGTGCTAAATATTGTCTTAAACTAAAAAAATATGACTCAGTATCAACAGAAATGTGTGAAAAATTAAAATGGTTAGATATGTATAATTTGTATAAATTTGAAACGTTAAAAATTGTTCACCAAATAGTTCATAATTATGCACCAAGATATTTTAATCACTTCCTTCATAATCTTAATGTAACCCATCGAAGTACAAGAAACGCAAATCATGTTATTTTTAATGATAATCAAAACCTAAATGTTCAACAAGCCTACAAATGGTGGCTGGAATTACCTATTCACATTAGAGAAAATAATAACAAAAAAAGCTTTTGTAAAGAATTGATCATTCATCTACTTTTAATTCAAAATGAAAACAATGTTTGTATTGATAATGATACTGACTATGACTTAATTTTTGACTCAGTAATATTTAAGTATTTAACGCAATAATTAATTTTGTAGTGACAGAGAAAACTGCCTTCGCTCTATGAAGGATTCTGTCATGAATATGAATAAATAAATAAATAAATACGTGCTGCGAAACTAGTCTTATTGAAAAATGCTTTTGTGATAACTAAAGTAGATGCTTTTGATAAGCTAAATTGGCCGTTATTTTCAGAAAGAGTTCAAATATACTCGTTAAGCTTCATATTCAAGCATGTCAAACAGAAATCTACTATAAATGACAGTTTTCAAAATTTTGAAAAACGACAAACTGACAGAGCATCAAAATTGGAAAATGATTTCCTAGTCAAGAAGATGAAAACAAACTTTGGACAATCTGCATTTTTCTACCGCGGTACTCTGATGTGGAACAAACTTCCCACAGACACAAAAAAAGCTTGCAGTTTTCATGATTTTAACACACAACTGAGACAAAATCTAATCAATCAAAGATCACTGGATTCATGTTATTTTTAACAAATAGATCACTTCACTGCAGCTACTGACGCACAGTGAAATCAGGAAAAAACAACAAAACACTAATGGATCTATTAACAATCACTTCACTGCCGCTACTGACGCACAGTGGAGTTAGGAGGAAAGAAAATATAAAAATAATCTATTTATTATCATTGTTATTGATATTTATATACATTTTAATTTATGAATTTTAAAATCTTAACCTATTTTTATTTTACTATCTCGATGTGACCTTGCCATGCAAACAATATGATTTTGTAAAATGTTTTGGAAAAAGTCACAGTGTCAATAAAATCTGCAATACCAATACCAATTTATGATTGAAGCATAGGAGACTTCGCAAAATTTGCATTATGTGTGCTGCATTTTCTAAACAACATACACCTTGATAACAAAACATTGAAGAATTGCTATTTTATAATTTAAAACTTATCTGTATATACAGAAACACAATTCCAATGAAGTGTGTGAAGTCTTGTATTATTAAGTAGCCGAAGGCTAATTAATACGGATGCTCTGTTTGTCTGTATCCCGTACGTCCGTACTTCCGTACGTCCGTACATCCGTCGCAACGATAACTCAAAAACGGCTGGGAATTTTCAAATTCGGTTTTTTGCAATCGGTACCAATGGTAAAGATAGCGTATAGGGTGAGGTCACTTGACCCCTGGGTCAAGTGCCCCGAGCTTATAACTCCAAAATGGTAAGGAATTTTGGGATTCTGTTTTTTATGATGAGACCCTTGGGTACTCAAGTTACAATCGACGTATAAGGGTTGGTTCCTTGACCCAGGGGTCAAGGGCCCATGCTAAAACTCTCTCAAATTGAGGAGCTAAGGGTTGAAACTCGGTTTCTAGGGGGCAAATTGACATGTAGATTCCGAATCTGAAGTCAGATTTAAGATTTGAATTACTACGTTGAAGAAAAATGGCTGGAAACTTCAAGTTTACGATTTTTGAAGAGAAAATTGGTTCCAAGTAGGATTTCGAGGTGCAGAATTCGAATCTATGTTGCAATTTTGATTTTTCTTTGATTCGACTCGGCTACTTAATTTACCCGTTACAATGGTTTATTTCACTTGGGCTGCTGTGAATTGAACTCTGGAACCATAGGGTATTAATGATACTTCTATATGCATGCATGCATATGCATACCAATAAGTGTGTAATATTCCAGAGCTGTAAAAAATCAAATCGATAAGCCATTAACGATGCCCTAGAATTTTATGGACGCGTCATTGAAGAGTATTATTTTGTGTAAATGAAATACGAAATCTTCTAAATACTAACTTAATTGATTAATATAACTTTATCAATAAATGTTACAAATTAGTCTGTTCTATAAATTATGGACCATTTAAGGGACTGAATGGAACAATTGTTTGTTAGCGAACTGTCCATCTTGTTGATTTGTCATTGAAATTTTAGATAAAATAAACCATTGTAACGGGTAAATTAAGTAGCCTAGTCGAATCAAAGAAAAATCAAAATTGTAACATAGATTCGAAATCTGCACCTCGAAATCCTACTTGGAAATAATTTTCTCTTCAAAAATCGTAAATTTGAAGTTTCCCGCCATTTTTATTCAACGTAGTAATTCAAATCTTAAATCTGACTTCAGATTCGGAATCTACGTGTCAATTCACCCCTAGAAACCGAGTTTCAACCCTTAGCTCCTCAATTTGAGTGAGTTACAGCAAGGGCCCTTGATCCCTGGGTCAAGGGCCCAACCCTTATACGTCAATAGTAACTTGAGTACCCAATGGTCTCATCACAAAAAACAGAATCCCGAAATTCCTAACCATTTTGGAGTTATGAGCTCGGGGCCCTTGACCCCGGGGTCAAGTGACCTCACCCTATACGCCGATCGCGAGATCTTTACCATTGGTACCGATTGCAAAAAACAGAATTTGAAAATTCCCAGCCGTTTTCGAGTTATCGGGGCGACGGACGTACGTACGGACGTACGGGATACAGACAAACAGAGCATCCGTATTAATTAGCCTTCGGCTACTTAATAAAGGGCTACGGAACACTGGCAATTTCTGTCTGGGTAATCCATTGCCTCCATTTTCATGAATGGAATGTTTCACAATGTTACTAAAATCCTTTTTGTCGTAGTAAACTTGAGGGTATGCAGAATGGCTCCTTAAATATAAGAAAAAATAAACAGCTGTCATAAAAGTCTAACATTTATGAAATTTATGAAAAATATTTTTAAAAAACTGTCAAAAAGGCGGACGTTCTTCAACTATTCAAAAATTCACTCCTTATTTGCAACTAGTTTCGCATAAAAATTTGCTTCGTCAGGCAACTGTAAAATTTAAAGAAAAAATAATATTCTAATATCTTGTAATTATAAGTATTAAAATTATCACACAATACATTAAAATGACAAATTTCAATGTGTAAAACCTTACCAAAATGTCTAGTGGTTTAATTCTTTTACTATTAGAAGTTGATCAAAATTTCTTAAATAAAAATGGTAGCTTTTGTTTGAAGGCAGTACACTACTGTTTCATTATTAACTATGCACACTACAATATTTAACTTGTTATATGAAGAGCAGACATTTGAGATATTTTTAAATATCTAAAAAATAATCTATGGTTTTAACAATTCCTTCGAATTCTTAGTCCTTGAAAATACCATATTGATAAGCATAGACTCAACTGCATTTTTCATGACAGCGTCACAATCATTTT
>JAQFXM010005951.1:0-14044 GCA_034693345.1 Entomobrya multifasciata | reverse complement strand
AAAACGGGATTAATACAGCTATTCGTACTTCCAAGCCATTGGGCAAAGGGCATCGAGAAATTCAAAAGATTAAACTCGTAATCGCTAATACTTTCACCGAATTTCATTCGCATGACGATTACATAGAGAGGTAGCCAACTTATAAGGAATGCTAAGGTTACAACACCAAGCATTTTTAGAACGCCGTGTCTTGCTTTTTTGTGCATCTTTTTAATGGGTCCGGCGGACGCAGAATCTTGGGGCACTTTGCGATGCGTGACGTGACACCAAATTGCCAAGTTTGAGATGGAAATCAATAGCAAAGGAGTGCAGTAGCACAAGATGAAATTTGCGATGAGAAAGTACAGTTTTCCGTGGTATTCGTTTTCCCAGGTTTCGGTGCAGTAGGGTAGTCTATCCTTGTTGGTGTGGGTAACGTTGAATATAACCGCCCATGGAAGAGTTAACGTCAAAGCAATTAACCAAATGAGGCAGGTTGTAAACAGGGCTTGTTTTCTGGATAAACCGCTTGGTCGTTCGAATGGTCGGAATATAGCTTTACATCTAAAAATAAAATAAACGAAAAAAGATGGATGTTTAAACTTAGTACATGATTTGATGGCAAGTTGACTTTAGATATAATGCACGTTGACTTGTGAATAAGATCGATATGTGCTTCTGTTGGCATGTATATGAAATTGATTGAATATATTTCCTAAAATATGTTTGCCTTGTTTACCTGTCAAGTGAAATAGCTGCTAGGCTGTACGCTGAAGCGCAAACGGAAACTCCTTGAACGTACGCAACACCTTTGCACATGAACGAGCCAAGAATCCAGGCTATTGGAGAAAGCAGAATAAGTAGGTACACAAAATTATGCACATGACTGATTTTGCATTCCATTCAAAAATAACTGAGTTAGCGAATGCAAAAAACTAAACGAGTTTAAATACTAAATTATAATGAATTGAGGACTTACGTGCAAATACATTCGACAAGAGAGTGGCTGGTACACAAAATACAATGACGAATAAATCGGCTACAGCCAAGTTCATAATAAACATGTTTGTCACGGATCTCATCTGTGGACGCAACAGGACCACCAAAATCACCATGAAATTTCCAATTACCCCGACAATAAGAATGAGTAAGTAGGCCACAACTAGTGTTATCGTCCATGTCATTGAATGTCGCATGAATCTTTCATCAAACACGTTCAACCAACTTTCTCTAAGAAGCTCACTCGCAGACTTGGTAAAATTTGAGTAATAGTTGCTTTCAAGTAGCCAGTCCACTTCTGATGACCCATTAAATGTTGAGTTCTGGGGAAAGGAACTTGTGAGAGTGAAAGTAGAATTCGGGTTGTTATCAGCACTTTGCATGGATAATTCATTTGGTGTCATAGTTGTATGAAGAAATGCTGAAGCTGCTGCTTTATTTAATATAAAGCTTATGGACGACGATGAACCCGCCATTTTAAATAGAGAAGTATTGGGAAAATTTCCAGTCACAATTTAAAATAAACGTCACAAAACTGCTTGAGTGAAAACTTCTTTAAAAGTGCATCCAAGGTCATTCAATGCTTTGGTTCCTTGCTTAACCAAAAAGTACGTCACAATTACATACATATAATTTGTTGTAAAAATTTAAAAACTGTGAAAGATTTATTTTTACTTTTTGCACGATTTACTTTTAAAGTTGTATATAGCATCAGCTTTCACTTTTAACTTTGTCGCCCGTCTAAACACTGGGGCATTTTGAGAAACCTAAACAAGTCTGCCAATCTACGCACTTACAATCAGTTACCAATTTATTAAAAAGTGTACCAGTTTGTTTACTGTTATTTTTGTTATTAGCTAAACCTTTCTTTCGAAGAATTTATGATTTTAAAAACTACATTCACCAGTACCTATACATTTGTATATACACGTTAGAATTCAAAATTTATTTGAAGTTTATTGAAACAATGACGTGGAACAACTGTACTAGGTCCAAACCGAAACACATCTAAATTTTTCAAAGTTCCAGTACCGATAAGATACGTTTAAGTCACTGAATCGTTCACAAACGTATATATTTAGATCAAAATATTATTGAACAAGTGATTTAGATCCAAACTTGAGTGTCAATCAATTATCAATAAAGGAACGACGGCTTTTAAGCAACTAAACTTTTTTGTGAATTAATTCCAGTTTTCGTAGTTCAATCAATCTATTTTAAACTCTACTTTAGCCAATATTTGGTCTTTTTGGTTTGATGAACCATTGGAAAGTTCTATTTTACGATGTCTGCTGATTTACACTAAGACCACACAAAGTCACACTTAAGATTGTAGTGAATAATTTGGATTGATTGCTTTAAGACTCGTCTCGCAATTTCCGGAATAAGCCTTTTCTGAAATAATATTTGATGCTGATAAGCCCAGTCAAGATTTGCTCTGCTTGAGCTCGTATTTAACCTTTTATTTGTATGTTTGCTTTCACCAAACCAGAGAGAGACAAGTTGCTTGTGATCAGGAAGAACGTCAGATAGCGACTGAATCCAAGTTAACCAGAGAAGCCAAGGTAAACCATAAAAAGTTGTAAGGATTTTTGCTTGCAGGAAATCTAACCAAACTTTTTATCAAGGATGATGAAATGGGGTGATGTGCAACGACAACTTGGAAGTTTAGTATTAAGAGAACACGAAAGTAAGTTTATGATAAAATAAGCTTTATTGAAAATGCGTAAGCTCAAATAAGACTCAACCTCAGAGTTTCCTGCTTTCACTCAAAATGTTGAGCACAGAAGGAAATAGAGCTGTGAGTGAAGAGTGAACAAGCGTCAAGGGGAAAAGTCTCACGGCTACTGAGAGACTCCTACGTAAAACAGCGAAGTGTTGCTTATTCTCTAAAGGATGTGAATATCGAGACAACTGACGAACTGACTGACGGAGTAAACCACTGGTTTGCTTTTTTACACAAGCCATCAAACTAAGGTTTACTTTCACCGAGCTTGGAAGGTGAATGAAGAAAATGGGAATGCGCAATAACAAATTTCACGTAGTCTATTCTGAATGCTTTCCCTTTTTGCACATGAACTTTCTCCTTCGATCCTTCTTTTCGTTTGCATTTCCTTTGTAATTTTTATGCGCTTTGCTTTATAATTTTTGCACGTCTAGCTGCTAGGTCTACAGCCAATAGTATATAAATAAAGCCATGACTTTATGCAATGTCGCTCTCGGTCTGAAATGAGTCTGCGTTTTGTAATAATAATGACTTTGGGCATAGTGTATAGTTTATTATTCTAACATTCCTTTGTTTGAAAAACATATTTTAGCTTATTGCGTTGTCTTCTTCTAAAGCATTGGGACATAATGTAGATTTAGAAGTACCATTTTGTCGTGTTGGTCATATTGAATAAAATGTTTTTAATTGAAATGACTCATTCTAGAAGTATTTCCAAAGAAGTTTATTAAATTCAGGTGTAAACGTACGACGAATTAAAATATTCATATCATTTATTCTGAAATAACAAGTCTTAAAAATTAAAATAAACTGAAAAGAGTTATTATGCTGAGATGTAACTGGAAGATGAATGGACCTTAAAACCTGGGCGATTTACAATGTAAATTATTTTGTACGGTCTAAGGTTAGTTTTCTGAATATATTTCCAATTAAAACATCGAAGTGATATTGACAGTAAAACACGGCTTTTCTTTTTAAAACTTTTTGGCGGGAGACAGTACAAATACAAGGAGGTGTATATTTTTTTAATCACTATTTTCGAACTGTAAACATTGTCAATACGAACAAAAAATGTAACCTATGTAACGTATGTATAACTAAACAAGAAGAACAACGATAAACTAAAGTTAATAGAAAAGGAAAGCAAGCTCTCAGCATCGAAAATTTAAAACAGTTATACCTAAAAAGACTTACCAAAATACGTCTGTGCAATGTAAAAATTGACACCTGTAATGTCATGAACATTGACATGCACTTTGCATTTATGCATGAATGCAATTGTTGAAATAAGAAGGACGGCACGACATTGAAGTGACTTTCAATCCTCAATCCACAGTTTTCTATGACAAACAAACCAGATTAGATTTTAATAGTCTTTCCTGAACAAACCTTTTCTGAACAGCAATTTAAGCGAAATTCCAGACAGACAGTTGAGACATTTAGACATCTAATTTGTTTGGTAAGGCATAACGGCACGTGAATAACCTTCTAAAGGGAATAAAAAAGATGAGAGTTTTGAGCGGTGGAAATTTGATTATCTGGCAGCCAACGTGATGTTATTTTTGGACTGTAAATGGCGTTCAGTCGAGCAAATATTCTGGTGGTGCGCTGGCATTTAAACTTTGGCAAATTAATTTTAGCATTCCTTCTCTTGTGGCAGTTTTGACGTCGTGGTTTGCCGTTTATTTACAACTGTTGTGTAAAAGTGTCACTGTTCTGTTATACGTTTATATTACATAAATGAAAAAGAACAATTATTCATAAAATAAAATTTAGAACACCTACTTCTTTCAGGTAATTCATCGATGCGATTGAAATCAGTGTACTACCTTTTTTAAATCTTAGATATTATAATTTTAAGAAACACACGTTTTACACAGAAATGACTTATTGATAGTAATATCCAACAACGTGCAATTTTTTCAGGCGTTTTTGTTAATAATATAAAAATAAAGTATGTTTTACATTATTGCAATTTGATTAGTAGAGACAATGCAAGAATATACTAAACTAGAAATTGAGCTTATCTTGCCCCTTCTTATCAAAAACTATCCCTAGCTATATCCATAATTATCCGACTCTTCCTTTAATAATAACTGTAAAACTAAAATTAATATAGATAAAGATAAAGATAAATTCTGCGAATCATATACCATATATCTGGTTGCTACGTACGGATTTACGGATAGAAAATATATGATTGGAAATGTATTATCCCTACGTTTCCTGTGATGCAAAATCTTTACCATTTGAACCACTTTCCAAATTTAAAATAATTTTGACGCTGTAGTTGCCAGTCAATTAGAATTCCAACTGAATATTAACGAAACTAGAAGCTTTAAATTTTTCTCAAAAACTGTGACACAGTTTGTGCTCCCTAGATCCGTCTTTGGTAATTGTTGTCGAGTCGTAACTGTGGGATTGAATTTGACGCTTAAATCAAATCTAAACGAAAAGATATTCTCTATTTTACGAAATCGTCACACCTACTATTGTGCGTAGGAACTCCAGGCATTAAAAATACTTTTGATGCTTCGCAGGAATATCTTTTATAGTCATGTTGTGCTCAGCACTTATATTTTGATAAGATTAATAATATTTTTTCATATATTTTTGAGATTCCTTTTTTATGACTTTAGCACAAAAAGTATCCTGTTGATACCAAGTAATAAAAGTATTTTTAGCATCATACCACCTGCATTGCATTTCACATTAAGTGATATTTCCTTTAAAAATATCATCATAAAGATTTCTTCAAGAAACAGTTGACAAGGGCTATCACATGGAATCATATCGTATCACACTTTTTGTAATATCTGTAGATCTGAATGGTTGCTTATTATGTGTTTAACATTCGAAATTTTCAACGGTAAATGCTGGACATATAAATAGGTATAACATTAGTACAAACAACAAATTCATTTTATGGTAAAGGTTTACCTTTTATGCTGTATACAAAATTGTTTTACACTTTGAAGCCATTGAAAATTCGAAGACAAGTCATAAATTTTTATAAAAGCTTAAATAAAATATCTTTTGATAAGCTAGTGCATATGAATATATATATTCTCCAACAAAATTACCTTATTTTCTTCGAATACTCTGCTCTGCTCCCAATTTTATAAAAGGTATAGCTTGCTCCCGAAGTGTGTCCTTCCTGGAATAAAAACATTTCATTAAAATCACACATCTTACCCCTTATACCATCAGTTTATCATGAAACACATAACTTTAGTGAATAAAAATGAAGAGAAATGATGTTTTAATGTTTTCCCTTAAACACATTACTTTCTCCTCTGACTTATATAAAATACCATTAACTGTTACCTTCCGTTAAATGGCTACAAATGGACAGTTAAGTTATTATTGAGGCGAGCATTTGGATTTATGGGGACATAAAAACGGCATTAGAAAGTTTGGTTAGATTTTTATTTTCACAAGCCTAAATACAGTCCTACATAGAAAAGTTGTTCCAGTGAAAGCTGTCTCTAAAATTTCTAAATCATAAGTAACGTATTGGCTAAAAATATTAAAGCTTACGTTTACTAATTTATCTTAAAAGAATTGCTCTTTCTTCAACGCTTCTTAATTCCATATAAATGGAATGGCACTATTTAAAAAGGTTTTCAAAACAATGGGTTATTTTATAGAATCGCAAAACCTTTACGTTAGGTTACCAGTATAGAAATCAAGGCTGATGTATGCATCCATTACACAATGATAGAGTTTATGTGTCTCAGGTTTTACGCTTAACAACCTTGCCCTTTCTTTTAACAAGGTTCATGTTATTATGTACTTGTACGTAATCATTCCAAATGCAGAGAAACCTTATTCCAAGTAGAGAACTCCTATTAATTTACAAAAGTATGTGTATGAACTTTGTCTGAACAAGCTATGTAAAAAACGTTAGAATTTTACTTTAATCTTTTTTTGTGGATAAGTGAAAGTTAACTGTGTAAAGTAAAAATAAACATGAAAATAAACAACTATCCATTACTTCTGATGGTGTATTTTTTCTACAAAAGGAGGATGTTACCATATCCAGATTTTCATAAAACAAAAGAATTTGTAAACAAAGTCAAAAAACAAAGAAAAAAGATCACTATACACTGAAATTTGAGATGAAGATTTATCAAAAACATGACAGATTCTTTGTTTTTGATAACTGTAGAGATGAATAGGACCGCGTAAGACAAAGAAATTGGCGCATATTAACCATGAAAGTTATACTGCCTTTGTTATGAATGAAAAAAGGTTTTGTAGTGGTTTCAAAATGGTAAAGGAATATTATTCGTTTCAAAAATGTACAAAACATGTTTTTGTTACTTCCATGACATTGATTAGTTTTGAGCAACAAAACAAATTGATACTGTTTCAATAATATTTTTCCCACAAAGTTCAAAGTTATTGAGAAAATATTAACGATGTAACGTTAATGCCAGCAGGCAATGCTGTGATTATACATAATAATGGTTCTGGTAAAATATTATTTTCCGTAATCAAGTAAACAGGTCTAAAATTAGTGATTCTCAATAAGCTGAATGACTTTTTGTCTTCATTACTATATTACTAGCCAGAAGGATACTTCTTTCTCAAATCCAAAACCGTTCTTTGTTTATTAAATAATAACAAATACAAGGCCTTAGTTTATATTTTGTAACAATGCAACAACAAAGCAAAGGGAGAACATTGGATTCATTACATAAATGACTTTCACCCTTTTTGAAATAATTTAGTAAGCTAAAATGTACTAGAATTTCCCGATGTTTTAAGTAAAAAATTTGGATACTGGTATGACGTACTTGAAACAAGACAAACACCATTTTAAAAATAGTTCAATAATCTATTTCATTGGTTCTTCCAAAAGCATTGTGTTCGGTTTCACTAATGACATGTTAATTATTATACTAGCGCTACTTGAATACCATTTTCACATGTATGAATGTATGTACGCTGGCATTTATAGTAATTTAATCGAGGTTTCCAAGTATTTTTTGCTTCTAAAGGATTATAAAAGGTCGATCCATAAAAACCTTACATAGTTTGACTCAGATAATTAAAACGTTGGAGCTAATATTACATTACATTTCATCATTACTACTATAACACCCAAGAAAGTGGTTCATATAAAACCTTCAAACATTGAAGTCCCCTGGAGTACATTTGGTAAAACTGTTCTTGTTTCTATTTTTCGTGTTCCAATATTATTCTGTTGCTCAACAAAAATGTTTTGAGGGGAAAACAAACGGCATATCTCTCGAACTAAATATACGACGTTTAATTTGGTGTATTTGCTTACGTTTATCATAGATATACAAAAATGAAGTATGTATTATATAAGTAGCCTCCGCTCAAACCCAAATTATATACTTCGTTATTTTATAATTGGTAACTATATATGAATTCACATAGTACCGTTAAACGATGCAAGAAAGGGGCGCAAAAGCTTTTTACAGCTTACAATACCTTTATATTAGTGCATGGCTGGATTGACACTACAATACTGTAGTGTGGTAACCAATCTGAATAACTCGGAAGTATAAAATATATGATAACTACATGATAAATGTAACCATTTTGTATAATTTTCCGACATTTTTATATCGTATTGTAACTACATTTCATATGGGACTTAAAACTTTGAAAAACGTTTTGAAATATAGAGATAAACACCTTTCATTAAGGATAAATACGTTGATTGCTGCTTCATAGGAGCATTGCCATCTTTATTGTCGAAGGAATTATTTTTTTATTTCGAATAGAAATTTGACTCCATGGTAAAATAATATGACGTTCTTGGCTCCATTTAATATGCTCTGTATATATAGTTGGTAAAATATCCGTACTGCCATCATTAGAGTAACGTGGCATCATTATCTTTCCATCCTTTATTTATGCTTATAACCTGGATCATAATTAATTTGTATTAGACATAAGCGAATAGAATAAAATTTGGTAATACGCAGGCACAGGAAAACATTTTTTCGAATTCCGAGAACAGCTTAAGGCGTAGGGTCGCTTTGCGAGTGCCAGTAAAATACAATTACAGAAATATTAATACGATACTTTGCAATTCAGATGGGTTCCGTAAGAAGTAAGTACCGCAAACATATCAGCATGAAGTACTTACAACATACGTTGACAAACGAAAATGAAATGAAGTGTGCAGAGACCAGGATGGAACATGCAAGTGAATTTTTGCACGTGAAAAGGTTTCCCGTCTTATTCAAATTCGTAAAATTTATCTCAATAGCAAAAATTGAAGCTTGTCACCTGTTCCCATAATTGTGTGAAAAAATGATTTCCAGTTTCAACAAGTTAAATATTAAACTTTACCTGATACTTCATCGTCGTTGGAATGGAATTAATGTTAAATGCCTATGAAGATTACAATGTTAACTTATGTATTTTACATTACACATTCTTGGGTTTTTTGGTGAAAAAGTTGCTGTAGTGTATCTTGTGTTCTACATAATATGAACTTTACTAAACCCTTTCCAGACTCTATCGCACATATTGGAATAACGTTTATGTACCTGAGACTAATTTCATGATTCAGGTACATTCAAAACAACCCTAGTTATGGTTCATGAACTCTCGATACAGAAAGATACAGACGTCATGTCAATTTAAACTCTCACGACAAGCTTGACTGACTACACTAAGTTTTTCGGAGAATGCCCCCACCCGTTGCAAAGCCGCTACCACAGCAAGCCTCTAGACGCTTGTAGCCATAATTTCTCTCATGTGTTTATTAAATCAATTCATTTATTTTATCGTGTATTATTTTTCAAAAACGTTGCTAATAAAACTAGCTGTTATGTAACCGAACCTACCTATTTTCGATCTTTATAAATTGTTGTTTTATAAGAAACAAAACAAACATTACAAAAAAAAGAAAGATGTTCTAGATTACTGTATTAGAAAGTTGAACGGAATGACATATTTATTAACATTGTATTCATCGTCAAAATTCATGTTTTAGAAATAAGTTTAGCCTTCATAAAATAAAAATATGTGTATCAAAAAGGATGCAATACATAGGTGTTTCTGGCTAACATGAATGTTCAAAAATATTACCTGATCAAAATTGGTTCTTATTTAGAGAACGTAATTTATCTGAAAACAGCAACAAAAGGACGAGCACTTTGCTTTTCCTAGAAGAGCTCTTGGTATTTTATACAATATCTATTCAACGAGCAGAGCAGAAACCATCTGCCTAACTTGAAGTATTTAAATAGTAGTTGAGTCATGAAATAACATCTGTATAATGAATACCCTTATGTACCACACATGGCAATTACATAAGCCAATTCCAAATCATGCTGCTCATTCTTCGCAGGTTCCTGGAAACCTTAATGACAAAAGGCTCAATGGCATATAGTAAGTGAACTAAACAGATGAGAAAGCCTTTTAGTTACACACATGCCTACTCTGCACCATTAGGAAACTAGTAAATGTTTTACCAAATTGTATGAATTCTACAGCTAATAGGAATCCGTAAAAATTATGATTTAATCTGAATGTGCTGTCGTAGTACAAAAGATGAGCTGTTCGTAATAATATTTTGTTTGTAGTACCACCTGATAATTTAGTATCAAATTTAATGATTATGATATGTTTGAAAGCAGGAGTTGTAAGTGTTCAATTTTGTAACGACTTAAATAGGAGCACCTTTTAGGTCTCTATGATTTCGAGTGTGTAAGGTTAGCTAGTGAAAGTCACGGCATTACTTCTTTGCTCAAAATTCTACATTTACGTAACAATCTCAATAACCTAAATCAATAGTCTTTCTCGAGTTGTTGAAATTCATTTTGTGGAAGAAGATACAACTGTATTTGGATACTTTGCTTATTAAACTCCATACATACCCATCGACTAGGTTTTCCCAAACGCTTATAAAAGGTTTTTACTAATTATTTGCATTTATTTAAATTTAAAGAAATACATACTGTAACAACTAATCTTACACAACAACATGAAACAAAATGTTTTTAACACAAATAACTTTCATACAAGCAATACATGTGTTTTATATTAAAATGAAATATATTTGTTCATGGACCCAGGATTTTATGGACCAACAGTGTTTCGTAAATAAACGATTAATACTAATGTGTCATAAGCAGAAACTTTTCAGATTAAACCATAAACCAAAATTAAGTTTGTCAACTAGAAGCCATGTAATGAAATCTGTAAAAGTTTATACACTTAACCACACGTGCCTTCAATATTTGTCTACTTTGGCCAAGACTTGTTACAATACTTTAGGAAATAATTCTAATTAACCCATATGGGGAAGAGAATGAATTATTTCGCACTCTTTGTACATATTATCAGAAATTCACCCACTCCATGAATCAATGGCACGAGTTCGAATCCAATTTATCCCCTGCTTTATTCTTCCGCTTCTAAGGACGAGCATAAAAGACAGTAATGGCAACTTTTTCAATTAAATGGATTATGAGTGAAAGGTGAGACTGCGAGAATCGATGCGAATGTACCGAAGAAAAAGCAAGGATCGAGGCAGTGTAATATCACTGATCGAATTGTAATAGTCTCTTAAGGTTTTCTAAGGAACGGAATAGTTAAAGCCGTGGGGATCAAGCCTAGAGTTTTAACAATTGAACAATGATTTCATTTCGTCTTGTCATTTTACCATCTCAATCAGTTTTAGCTGAAAAAATGAAGGGTAATTCAAGCAAATATGTTTTCATGAATATAATATACGGTACTATATGTTTTTTAAGTGCCACGTGTGGGTAAACTTCATTGGACCTCAAAACTAAATCTCCTGCATAAGGTAAACAAAAGTACAAAGCTGGTATTCCAGGAACTACTCATTGATGATAGGTTTGACATTAGCCACGAAAATATAAGGTATTTAAAAGTATCAGAATAACAAACTTTAGTCATTTTTACCGAAGAATTTGATAAAAACCGTTTTTCAAGTGAAAACTCATGCAAATAATAAATTGTTTGTCGTTAAAATATTACGGTGAAGATAGAATATTATAAAAGTTTTCTTTGCTAAAGCACTGTGTGGAGTAATGGCACTTTGCTGTGAACTAGTGTTCAAATTACCATTTTAAATGTTTTTATTAAACTTAAAGAGAAAGCCAACTTTATAAGTACATATTCGTGTTTGAATTTTAGGCTGCCATATACTGTCAAAACTTCTCATACAATTTCCAAGAATAACAGCGATGTAAATGTTAAGGCCTACGTACTAAAGTGTGTGATGTGAGTTAGTGCAAATTATACAGAAAGTGTTGGCCAGACAGTTTTTCTGCTTAGAACATGTATTTCCGTCTACAGTAAGCCGGAATAAGTCAATTCGTTTTAAAGTTTTAACGAGTAGATCCATATATAACAGAATAGACTATTACGGGAAAGAACATGTATTTAAGCACTAGGAAACTTGTTTCTTAGAAAGATAGCCACGTGTTTATTAGTGAAAGTTTGAAGGTTTTTAGCATCGAAAATTCCTTCCAAGTTGGCATTTACTTAAACCACTTTGATGCAGAAATCGGCTAAAGACTAAATTTGATTTTGATGTCACAGACAGAGCATCATTAACCATAAGGATAATCAATTTCGATTTGCGCATTTGCGAAAATCTTAAAACAATTTCAATGCGCATTTTATTTTAACTATTCACTAATACAGGTATATGAATGAATGTGTAGCGTAACTGGCTTATATTTCGTATTACTACGGATTACCAAGTCAGTGAAGTAGAAGGTGATTTCATGATCCAATTTAGTACATTCTGCAAACTGTGAAACTGTTGTATTTTTTGTAATATTGTAACAATTCCCCGATCTAGAAAAACTGATTTTATGGCGTTCGAGTACACGTATGTATCAAAGTACGAATATGTGCACATGGCTGAGGAAAAGCTCCTAAATAATTGCTCATTCAGTTTAGAATGGCAATCATTAATGTAGATTTCATTTCCAATCACTGAAATTTCATTGTACGAAGTTAACTTTACTGCTTAAATTCACTACGTTAAATTCGTTTAACTATGTATTTAATCGAACAGTAATTGTACTAATGATACAACGGAAAATTGAATTTCGTTATGCAAAATTCCCACTATACTCTGACAGTGTCACACTGTTACTATCGGACTTTGCTTGGCTCAATTAAAAATCGAACTGGTGCCTACTTTAAATATTCAAACAGGAACAGTTTTCTGCCAAATGTAAGCTACAGTTCATAGAAGAAAGTAGCATAATTTTCAATTCAAAAAAATACTCATGGCATGAAAAATTCCAAGGCAACGTCTGATAAACAGGAGCTACAACGGGTAAGGAGGGAGGAGATTATTCATTTTAAAATCCAACCTCTCTTTGTAATTCGCGTGCAGAACTTCTAGTAGGCAATAAACATATTTCACACACTACAAGCCCATCCAAACCTATGTACTTAGACTAACAAAGTAAATATGAAATGAAATAATCCATTTCTTAAGTCCGAGTTAGCGAACCCATGTGCTCGGAAAACATTGTTACGCTATAAGATAAAATCTTTGATGAAAAGTAAAAAGAATCCAATACATGCCGGTTTACAAGGTCAGTTTTATAGTCAAATACATGTGGCCAAGGTTATAAATGATTGGATGAATGCAAATAGGTAAATTCTTCTTGAGACTCGTTTTTAAATTGAAATAGCCGAAAGTTAAAACCTTTCATTTTGTGCGTATTGTGAACTAATGATGGTGGTTTACTACTTCCATATAAATTGAATCTCTAATTTCAGCCGATTCAAAAACTCAATATCAAATATTATACGAATGATCCTCGCGGTTGGAAGACCACTTACCTTGAAAACGATTGATCTTGTGATCAAATTATTTTGTTCCGCAATATAAGTGAGGAATTTTAATGACTTATGGATAGTTGCCTCAAAATCAAATTCGTATACTCTCGTTTTGATTGCCAATAGACATAAAAGAGTTCAATGATTGAGCATAGAGCGATTTACACCATATACAAAATACGCATAATATGGGATTCGAGCTGTAAGAAGAACACAACCATATGTAAAATTATTTATCAATGTCAAACTGATGCGCAATTCGATCCATGTTAACCTTTTACGTCCTTCAAAGTAGGTACATATATTAGCTACATGAAAATATAAGTGTCGTGCACATTTTCATTGACATTCGCATGTTACGTTTTCTCTTGTTGTAAATTGGGTTACAAGTGAGCATACTGACAGAAGTAGCTACACTACAGATATATATAAATTAGAGAATATTATTTTGATCTAACCAAAAAAACTCTTCTGCTAATCGTATGAATTTATTTTCTGGCCAATTTTTTGCAT
>JAQFXM010005950.1:0-14050 GCA_034693345.1 Entomobrya multifasciata | reverse complement strand
TTCTTCATTCACTTCTCATAAAAACTCCCATTCCTTTATTTTTGTACGAGTACCTCAGGTATTGAACCTGTAACAACAGTCAGAGAACAGAAAACCATCGAGAAGGCTAACCGTTCGTCCAACTTGGCTACTCTTATGTCTCGTCTAATTTATGTCTTAAGTATTCGTTTTATTATTTTATGGAATACGACTTAAAATATAACAAATGTTGGTTTATAACAAATTATTTACCATTATCTCAACATAGTTATATTGATTTGAGTAGAAATTTTCATGTTTTGAAAATCTAGTATCCAAGTAATTTATTAGCAATACCTTTGACAGCCTAACATATTGTTCAGGTAGTACCAAATATACATGCTAACCGATGTTTTCGCACTCCCATTTATCAAACACTTCTGCATAATATATTGAAATCAAGTAAAGAACCAACAAAATAATCAAAATATCATCTAACAACCTCCAAATAATGTTTACAACTGTTTTGCTCTCTATTACAAAAACAGTTCCCCAATTTAACTAAAACAGCTTAAAGGACTTTCTAAATCTATTCATTACAATTTTCAAGAATTTATCGGGCCATTCATTGCACAATTTCCATGCGAAAAATTTACTGTTTCTTCAGAATGTAATTTTTTAACCATAACCAAGGTTAAGCACGAATATCCAGCAGCTGAAATTGCAAAACTACTAAACATCACGGCAGAAATTAACTCCAAATTTCCTTTCCATGCTTTTAAGTCATGTACCTTGTAAATACTTCGATTTGGTAAACAATACGAGTTAGAAACATAAATGGCACGACGGTAGATTAATTTTATCAAGCACAACTTCTGCAGTTCTGTAAGGCACAATTAATGTTTCGGGTGTTGTCAAAGTTGGAATGGATCTATCTGGTGGATGATACAACCAAAATTCACGAAGATGAAATGGAACAAAAAATACTTTACACACGAAGTAAATAGATACACGCAGTAAAGTTTCAACAAACGGCACAAATAAAATTAAGAAAAATGACGAACTCCTAAAACCATGGAATAATATAGCAAAACGTTAGTCTTACAATTGGTGTAATATCTTCAGGAACAACGTTACCATAAAACATTTGTCAATGGGAGTAAAAGTAACGCGTTGATCAAAATTTATCAAAAGGAAATGTTATCTATTAATATGATCTTATCATAAATTATAAAATCAAAACCTGCTATTAATTATAGCTTTATTTGAATTCATTACAAGGTTAAATTATTGAACTTATTTAATGTTAAACGAAGAAAGAGCTGACGTGTTTCAATTGAAATTTATTTTAAATAAACTTTAAAGAGATAAATATTGCCATGCAATGTGAGTTCACATATTTAAAAGTTGCTGTTTTTCGTATGAAGTCCTTCGTTATTAAAGTTAACTCTCTGGGTTTCCTAAAAACTCTCGAGTTTATTTATTCTACATCTTTGTTTGTTAAAATAATAATGCACAATAAATATATTCATGATGATATAGAATTGTCATCATCGCGTTTATTGCCAATTTCTTTCATGCTCATCCTTACAACCTAGAAATGTTTGAACTTTCACTTCTTTACATGAAAAAGAAGCTGTATTATTTGGAAAACCATAAAAAGTTCAATTAATTTTAAACAAGTTAAGTAACACAAGCATGGCTAAAATTTAAAAACAAATTACATTACTTTCGTTCAATACACAAGAATGAACAACTAACATCATGTAAATTATTCCGAGTAAAATGAACAAGTATTATGTCAATGAATTAGAGCTGTTTTTATAAATTTAAAAAATAATTGTAACAAAATATTTATTAGAAGCAAATAATTATATGATTTACAACACAAACATTGACACAAATATTTTGTTTTTATATAAATGTACACAAAAAGATGTCTGATTTAATGGACTTTTAGAAGAATCACAACAAAAATATTTAAATACTTAAAAATAAAGCGTTAAGAACAATAACAAAATACAAAATTGTAGAATTTAAAAAATTTACGGCTAAAACATTTTGCCCCATCACAAAGTGAAAATCTTTCAACATTTTTATGTTTTTTTACAAATGTATTAATAAGTATAAATCGCCTGGTAAACAAATACGAGTTGCGGTATCACCAGTAAACTTATTTTCCGTCTAATATTAATGCAGAATTTGACTGTAGTAAAAGTCACTTAAACATGTCATCTTCAAAAATATCTCTAAAATCTGAATAACCAAATAGCGCAACAGTTATAACACGTTTTCCTAAAAAGGTTAAAATGATTTTAAGAGAAGTCAGGACAACTTCTTTCAAAAAAATTGAAACTGGCAGTGTACCATTCAAGCTATTAGTCAAATATTTTAACTTCTAGACTGCTTGTCTTTGGAAAGCATTTAACTGTTATTTTTTCCACTAATAGTAATATGACTGCTTTCTAACACAGGTAAAAGTATTTGTAGGATAAATATTCCGAAACCATGTAAACTAATAAAACAACGATGATTTATACATATGTCTATAAATATACAAAAAAACTATACTACAAATCGTTACATGTACAAAATGCTATAAATATTATAACTTTAAATGCATTATAAAACTCTAGGATACGATTATCTGGAATTGAATTACAGCTTAACTTCTGATTTTAGTGGGATTAATTCAATAGACTTAACCGAATCCCTTATAGGTTCTGCTTGGTGCTTCTTCTTGTGATTATTCAAGGGCCCTGCTTGAGTAAAACTACTTCCACAAATATCACAAACGAAGGGTCGCTCTCCAGTATGCGTTCTTAGATGGGCAATTAAATGCTATAAAAATTTAAACACCAGAAAATTAATCAAGTGACTAACTTTTACACCAAAAATTCTTTTCGCAAAAGCACGTATTGATGTTACACTGCAATTACCTGATTAATTTTGAAAGCTTTACTGCAATAACTGCACTTAAATCTCAATGCACCCGTATGCGTTTTTATATGACTTGCAAGTGTATCCTTTGTTCTGAAAGCTTTCCCACATTCCTCACATACGAAATTCCGTTCAATTGAGTGTGCGTTCATGTGTCTTCTTAATTGATATTTGGACACTAAAAACCAAAAAAAAATCCAATATACATAACATTTACACACAATATATATTATATACAATATATACAAAATACTGTAAAATCAAAAATTTTAAACAAAAATCGCATATGTTGAAATTGAACTTACCAAAAGCCTGACCACATTTCTCACAAGGAAAGGCACTACCATCATGAACCCTCATATGATTTTGTAAAGAACTAGGATCCCGATACTGCTTATCACAAAATTGACACTGGTACTTTTCAGCGTTATGCTTGTTAATTAAATGCCTATTCAGATCTAATTTCGTTTTAAAGTTGTCCGAACATTGGTCACAAGGAAATGGACGCTCTCCAGTATGATTTCTTTCATGAACTGAAATAAAGAGATCAAAAAATAAACACGATTTCATAAGAACATTCTAAAAAATACACCAAATTTATAATCGAATTAAATTCGAATATATTTTTAACCTAAATATCAAATTATTTACCTTTTAGGCTACCTGGACTGGTACAAGCCTTCCCACAAAACTCACAAATCCACTGCCTCTTATGCGTTTGCTCATGATTCCATAATCGAATATTATCAAAATACTCCATTTTACATCCTTCAAATCCACAAGTTAACTTTGGAATAGCATTATGCTCACTATATAAATGACTCAACAGTTTCGCTCTGTCCGCTACCTCCGAACCGCAAATATCACAAAAGAATTGACCACTCTTGTCATGCTCCCTTAAATGCTCCAGATATTTTTCCCGAAGAGACGAGCAATATGAACAGTTTGGACAAGGAAATAATTTTAGTGTCCCTTTCCCATTTTCTGGATGACCTTTCATGTGTTGAGTTAGTGAAATAAGGTCAACATTTTTACTACAGAGATCACATCTTAGTTTGTATTGACCTTGGTGACAAGCTAAATGGAAATCATGATATTGTTTGTTTGAGATTGATAAATTGCAGTGAGCACAGGTAAAGGACTTCTGGGGTAGTTCGTGCTTTCGAAGGTGGAATTCAAATTTGTGAATCGATTTTGTGGTAAATGGACAACTGTCACAAGATCGTCTCTTTTTCTGCCGGGGAGGTTGATTATCTGTTAGGGATTTTATGGGAACTGATTTGGGGTTCTTGGGTTTCACAATTTTTTGGATAGATTTTGTTGGTGTTTTTTTCGGCTTAGGAACTTTCGTTGATTTTTTATTTTTTCTGGATGAAATTCTAAGAAATAAATAGTTATATTGTTAGACCATTTGATAACTTGAAAATACATATAAATTGAACATTTAAAAAATATATTATTAGTTACCTTCTTTGTATGGCAGTCCGTTTTCTTGTAGTTTTTACATTATTATTGGGTGAGTTGGCTTCCGGTTTGATTAAATCTAAATCAATTGATGATTTGTGTTCCTCCAGATAATCTAGATTGTCGTCAAAATTATCGTCCAGATTTAAAGGACTCGAAGGGAACTCTGGTTCAACTTTAATAACAGTTTTGTCGTCAGGTTGAGATGTATTGTTGCTGACGATGATTGCCGGTATCTGTAATACATTAACTGATTTCTTCGACTTTGGTCCTGGACGATAACGACGAGAGGTTGATGTAGTGGCAACTGTTGGTTTTCGAACGTTCTCCAGATAAACGCATGGAATTCCTTTGAAAGTGGTTAGTCCTTAAAACATGAAAGTATTAATGATTATTTTAAGCTAACGAATATATTTAACTTAAGATTTAAAAAAATAATGTTTTAATATTTTATGATTATTTTGTACCATTTGCAAACACAGCTCCTTGAAAAGCATACAAAGTATCTAATATTTTTCTCCCGTTTTTAACTTCCTCTGAAAATTCATCATTTTGGTTCTCGTTCGATTGGGTTTGTAACCAATCTTCAAAAATGTGTAAACCCAATTTCCCTAAATTATCCTCATCTCCCCCATAATACTTTGAGTTTTGGATTATAACTTTCCTCACTTCTTTAATTATTTGTACAATTTTCATCTGAATAACTTCAAGTTCTACTTTCAGTTTTATGAACCCAGTAACCTGGCTATTACAATTTTCACACAGGTCAACACGGTTAGTTGAGTCACTATTTATCCACAAATCTGACACATGTTCAGTTAAATCTATTATGTGTTCTGATTCACCTCCTCCGATTAGAAAGTTTAAAATCTTTTTTAGCCTTCCCACTTTAAAGAATACTTCTAAATCAGCACTAGTATCTTTTGGAAGTTCGTTTAAACAAAAGAAACAATTATTCCATTTAACCTTCATTGTAGATTTACTAAATACTTGACAAGCTGGTTAATAAAGTACTGACCATTCGAATTAAATTGATTTGAATACTGGAAAATTTTATTTCTATTTTGCTTGGCTGTCAAGAAAATCCACAGCTGATAGCAAAGCTGAACCAACAATGTATGTATATCAAATATAAAATATACATGCCTCCATGACCACATTTACATGCATGCATACTATGTTGAATGGTATGGGATAAGCTTGCTAGCCTACGGTAATAAATTTTAGACGCTACGAAAAAAAAGCATGAAAAATAGTATACATGGTTCATTGTAAATTATTTTTTATTGAAAGTTCGAAAAAAATATCATGCAAAAAATTGTACCTACGTTATCTGTAGTCTTTGCATTCTTTATTTGACCATTGTTTTAGTATTTTAATTTAAACACGATTAAAATTCATAGGTAAACTATTGTAGACTAGTTGTAAGTTTCGATATATAACCTAGTATAGTAACTGATAGTTAAGCAACATATTTTAGTTTTAAAATGCTGTTTTAAACGTGTATAAGCTTGTATGCTTTAAGTGAGTAAAAAAGGGAGCAAAAGCAATGCAAACTGTAAATACTAGAACAGCCACACAAAGAAGAAAAAAGAAGATCATAGAGCGAATGCAGTGAGCTTTCCATAAGTCTTCTAAGAAGGTAGGCATTTTACATTGTTCAACTTTTTTTTATCCCATGCAATCTTTGATAAAGGAAAATCCGCTTAAAGTGGGATTTTCATGAAAAAGCTTGTAAGCATTTTTATGTCTGATAAACCAGCAGAGTTCACAGCTCGTTTTCAGATTTGTTGGTTCTGTTAATTATAAACATGAGCTTACATGTTAATGTTTTTATTTTTGTATAGGAACTTCCATTATACATACATATGTATTTCATAGGATTACCCAAACTTAGGTTAAAGTTTGTTGTGAAAAAATAACGTGCCAAAACTAGTATTACGCCAAATAACATCCTTCTACGTAATAATATCATGTTTCGTTATCTTAGGCAAAAGTTTGTATGATATTTTGTGTTTTTATTCATAACAGCTGAAAATATTATTACAACTCAACATGTTTTCTTAATTTTTTTCTACATGATGGACAAGTTTGTTAATTGTACATTGTACGTTGAATATTTTAAACAAAATTAAACATTATCGTACTAATAAATATTTTTATGTCTATAGATTTCGTAATAATATCATAAAGTGAAAGCTACGTATTGACTATGCAACATGTCAAATTTTTCGACTTTTTCTATTTATCCAGCTTTAATGGTGAGTCCAAAAGGCAAACGAAATTTAGTTGGAGGTGAAGATCTAACACGGCTGTAAAAACAAAAATAAAAATATTGCAAAAATAATCCTTGTTTCTTATATTGCCCGTTCCAAACATTTTTTTTAGAATTTGGCGTTTACTTACTTATGATTTCGAAGGTGACGATCATTCAAATCCTCACGATGGTAGTTTGGAGAGCCATAGAATTTCAGCAGACAGTCACCACTGTGCTTGTCCCTGTACTGGTTACCACCTGGACAATCATATGGAACACACTTGAAGCTTCTAGCATGCCAATACATGTCTTCTGAACAAGCAGCCTCTTCTTCCTCGCCGTCAACAGATTTGCCAAATCGATATGTGTAGTAGTCGTCATCAAAGTAATCGTCAGTGTATTGTTGCTCAGATGTAAATGATGATCTTTTCGTAGTGAAAAAATTTCCAGGTGAAGATGAAATACCTTTTTTAATATACAGTTGCCTTTCAACTGGATCTTTGATTAGATGGAAAGCTTGTGAAAGCATAAAAAATTGAAAGATGAATGTAAAAACTACAAAACCTCGAAAATCCATTTTTGGAATTTTTTGCTCTAAATTTTCGGATCACTTGAATTTTTGCTCTTTACTCAAGCAAGCCTATTGAAAATCTAAAGTTTAAATAGTAGGCTGCCTTGCCTTAAATTACGTACTGGTGAAAATAAAAGTTTTTTTGATACGTAGTGCAGCTACCCACATGTTTTTTTCACTGGTTTTTTACTGCGTCTTACTTTAGAAGAAAGCGCATTGATAGATAAAAGGAGTTTCATGTAAATAGAAATAAGCTTTGTGGATTTTTTTTTTGTAAAATCAACAAGCCTGGAAACCTTATATGCTATTGTATGCGATGCCTTTTATTTTACTTTGTGTTTTTATACTACAGTACATTAAGCAATCATTTATGATAAAATATTTAAGCGTGGGTTGCATCAATACAAAATGCTATATTGTTATCTTTGGAATTCGAAAGACATACAAATACTAGAAGAAGCTTGATGGCATTGTTTGGAACGTTTGTTGGATAGAAAAATGTTAAATTATCTGCGGGGCTACGGTATTTCAGATTCGTAATCTTTCTTTCTTTTAGTATACTTGGAATAGTGGCCTTGGTGCAAGTTAGTATTCAAAGAAAAAAGGCCAATATATTACATGGCTTCTAGATCTATGCAATGGTTGTGTCTGCCCACTCATATCTACTTTTGTAAAAATGGTGAGCCGTTTTTCAGGGGTATTCCGAGAAAAAATTGGAAATAAGTTGTTAAAATCATGTTCATTTCTTCAGTTGAGCTGTTGAAATTAATCTGTGTACGGTTTTTTATAACTGTTGTGAAAGTAAAGTGGTGAAAGCAGAAAAAGTAGAGCAGATGAAAAAGGCACAAGGTTAGGTTTACTCTTTGGTCGAAACTTAATATTGGTAACGCTTCATATTGCAGGTTATGCAGCCATTATATGCTTTGGTGGATTCATCTTTTGTTTCAGATAAGTTGCTTTGTGCTATTGAAAAAATACCGATGGAAAAACATAAGAACAAATATATTACATAGAACTTTATTTTTTATTGTAAGAGCAGAGCAGCATCCAAAAATCGTGAATACTTTCACCCAAGTAGAATTAACAATACATAATGAGAATTTATAGGTTGCAATTTTCTAATTATCATGTTGAATGTTTTGGAGTAAAATCTATCATAAAGTATACATATAGTCAGTTGCAAGTTTGCAAGCACTCATCTATTCATAATTTCGATTAGGAGCATAACGTCTTGTTTAAGTAACAATGACCCTTTTCTAAACGATCCAAATGAAAGCTCAACCTTTCAACCTTTAAGGGTTAGTCCAAATGGAAGTCGAAACTTTGTTGAAGATTTTCCCCGACTGCAATTCAACCAATCAAAAGAGAAAGTATACATGAATATGCACACACACACACATTTTGAAACTTTAAACGTTTTAATTCATTGTATATTTGCTTACTTCATTGGTCGTAAAGGTCGATCCAGCCAATCATTTTCCATGACTCCATAATGCGTCAATGTGCATTCTCCAGTGTGCTTGTCTCTATACTGGTTACCTCCAGGACAATCATATGGCACACAACTAAAACCCCTCACATGCCAAAACATATCCTCAGGACAGTAAGGTTCCTCTAATGGTTCTCCCCGGTAATGATAATAGTCGTCATCGTAGTACTCGTCTGAATGATGTTGATTTTCCTCAGATCTCTTCTTGTTCAATATTCCATTTCTCAAGAAAGTTTTCCTTGCTTCAGGCCACCCATTGTAGGATCCTTTCACAGGTCGACTTTGAATGCCTGCAAACCTCTTTTCGTTTACAGTGCGTGGTTTAATAACGTCTCCACGAATGGTAATATTCAATAACTGTACTGTTATCAAAAATAAGAATAGTTTTAAACCCATTTTGCTCTCAAGTGTATTTTAATCTGTGTTTTTATTCCAAATAAGTACTTGGGTTTGAGGGGTAATGTAAGAGCTTTCACCAAGCTTTAGTTTTGGTATGAAGAGACCTTAACATTTACCTTTGGTTTTTATACTTTTCAAGAGAGATCTTGTTTACTCAAGTATAAAATTAAAAATATGTCATGGAAAACTTTCTCCCAAAAATTGTATTGTCAATGCTAGCTAACCTTACTGGATGACAACATGTTTTTAAGAGAATGTCCTATTATATTTTGGTGCATGGTTGCACTTGACGTATGATATTACAAGACATGATCATTACGAACTTGAAAGGATAATCCATTACAATGTGAGTTTCATAACATGTCAAATTAAGAAAGAAAACTAACACCAATTTCTGAAAAAAATATGGTCAATATATCATATGACAAGAAAACCGCAAATCTTATCCACAAAAACGACAACGTGCTCCGTACCTGACTCTTATGGATTATTACGTGAAAATATCAAAAGACAAAGTATCAAAGGCTGAAACATTACTCCAACATTTTTGTAGCTGGCAGCTAAATTTGTAGTTTTTACTACTCTTTATTTTAAAAAAAGTATAAAAATAAGATGTTTACAGAAATTATTATGAATCGGTACGTTACGTTAGAAGAAATCTGTGTGGGTGTGTATTACAGAGCTATACAATATTACGTGAGAAATAAACTTCTTGTTTTTCTTCTGTTGTTCATTTTCTCAACAAAAAGGAATTGACGTCTATTTGAATAAACCTTTTTTCCAAATGGATATAGTAATTGGAAGTAATTTGAGGCCTGGATTTGTGAAAGAAACTTGAAAACCCATCATACATCTCATTCAACATGACTCACAATCTGTTTTCATTATAATTATCAGTTCAGTATAGTAAAAAGACGTAGTTGGAGAATCTACAAACCCATTAGCGAGTAAAAATCATGAAGAAAAGATATTATTGTGTATGAAATAATGAAGACTGGTCTTTAGAAAATGTTAAAAATGAAGGATGATGGGATGCTGATATGTAATGAAAGGTCAATGTAACAAAACAACTTTGAGATTGCGTTCAGGTAAACAAGATAAAAGAAAGGTAGTTAGTAAAATAAAAGTGTAATGGAATTCTTGTGGGCGATAAGTTTGTTTGGTAATTTATACCGCCTAATTAGAATGTGAACATGAACAAGTCATGGGGAAAGGCATGTGACGAGGTAATTAAGATATTGTTTACTGTAACAAAAACAAGTCTAATTACTTTGGTCTCAAGTTTTAACTCGTCTTTTTTTAAATTGGTAAAAAAGAACAAAAAACTGAATATGAAGGTTTAATTACGTTTCGTGATTAGAGACGCGAAGAACAACGCTGAGAAAAAGTACACTTCTGAATAAAAACAATGAAACGTTTGGGAAAATTTCTGGTTTTATTTTACATGTATATTGTGATAGGTAAAACAAATTGTGATGAAGTAGAAAGATTTCTTGTTCAAGGAAGATATCAACTGCAGAGTCCCCGTGTTACTAATGCTGGGGAATGGGGGCCATTCGAGATATGTCCTGGAGGACAGGTTGTTATTGGAATGCGTTTGAAAACTCAGCGCTACCAAGGTGAGCAGCCAGTTTACTCAGAGGACGATACTGCATTGAATGGAATATCTTTTATTTGTGGATCACCTACACCTTGGCAGCAGCATTCTTCTGTATCCTCTGAGCTAAAAAGTTATACTGGCTATTGGGGCGAATGGGGACAGACGTTTTGGTGCAATAGTGGAGGTGGAGATGCTGGTTTTGCTGTTGGATTTCAATTGCGTTCACAATCGTTTTCCCAAAAGGTGGATAATACGGCAGCGAATAATTTAAGATTGATTTGCAATTCGAGACGTGGAATGTTTTATGTGGAGGGAGATGGAATGCCTTGGGGAGAATGGACACAGCAGCAGATTTGTCCGAGAGGAACTGCCATCTGTGCGATGAGAACTCAAGTTGAGCCGGCAAGAAAAAAATGGGATAATACGGCGTTAAATAATTTGGATGTGCAATGTTGTGAGATTTGAATAGTCTTAAATCATTATAATAAAGAAAAACAACTACTTTTAAAAGTATGCAACTTTTGTGATATAGCTTGCTTCGTTGTATTTACTACTATTTAATACATACAATATTTATACATCTATAATTAAATGTACGTTAACTTATGTATATCTTGAAATAAAAGCATATCTATCATAAAAACTGTAAATTTATGATTTTAAAATTTAAGTTATAAAGTTTATTTTAGCAACAACACGCCCGTTCCTTCCTTTGAATTAATGTTCCTTTCATAGCTATGAAGTTCATAAAAGTTCACGGGTTACTCGTTCCAAATAAAATATGGCTTTGATAATGGAATTCACTGACTGTAAAAGCTAGCTTAAATGAAAAACTAGGTTGCGTCTCTAAATTATTTATTTATATTTAGGATAAAAGGGAAATATTTTCAATCGTGAATTTTCTAAAGCACAGTATGGCTTACTGATAAACTTTTCAATACGATGGTAAACGTAATTATTAATTTTGAGTTCACATGCCTAATCAAGTAGAAATGCTAGACCAACTTTAGCTCATATTTGCAAACTACTAGTTTGTGTATATAAGGCTTCTAGTAAATCAAAAATTTGTCCGAAATTTGTTCATATATATTTTACATTTCCGAAGTAAGATAGATAAGTATAGATTTACATTTTACATTCAAGTCTTCCGAAAAAAATCAGAATAAGAGGAATTATTGTATGCATAGAAAGTACCACTTTCGTAATTCATTTAAAATTCTTGTGCTTGTAGGCAATAAATTATTTTATTGCATTTGTGTAGAATTGTGACGTCAATCGTGCTTTACGTAGTTTGTCTGATTAAATACTACCAGTTGGTGAATTTAATAATTCACTCTCTGCAAACTAGCTGTGAATCAGGCTTGTGTAGTTAACAAATATTAAAAATCGAGTCCATGCGCGTATTATTAAGAGTGTAGAATCCCTGATTGTATTATTATAGTATCAGACAAGTAGAAATAGTTTCTGTATGGTTGCCTACGATTCAAAGCCTACATATTGAAAATGTTTAGTTTTACAACCAGTCGTATTGTTCCAAAAATCGTTCAAGAAATTTTCAAAGTCAAAGGTTAAGCAATATTGCTTCTTAGACACTGAAATTTATACATTACAAGCGAAAGATTATTTCAGAGTAAGATAACCGTCGTATAATTTTCAGGATATATGAAACGTTACAAAACAAACTAATCATCATTGCTCTCTTTTGAATTGAAGATTTCAAAAACGATGTTGCAATCCAATTCAATCCCCACTTAATCGTACAAGAAACTTTTGACACCTGCAATACTTTGGACATGTTATAGGAAATGTGTTACGTGGACCCTTGCTGTTAACTGTAAACTTTGTTTGTAGTTTGCTTGGATCATTTTGCTGCACTATTCTTATTCAAAGTTTGAGCACTGGAACTGACGGTGGGAAAATGTTGACTATTTTGTATCTAGTGTTAATTTTGACTGTGTAGTGGGAATCTTAGTTATATTTGGAGGCATTTCGTCCGTTTATGTGTTGTCCAAAGATATACTTGGCGAATTTAAGAAACTAGCAAGTCCGAGTAACAAATGGAAAGGCAGATTTTATACGTCTTGCCGCCCGTTTAAATTTATAATTTCTGATGGGATTTTTGTAGATGTGGAAACACCTTTAGTTTCCTTGGATAGTATTGTCTCCTTAACTGTCAATCTCTTACTACTTGGTTAAGATTAACATTTACAAAGTTTCTAGAATTTCACTGTAGCAATTACATGTACAAGAAAATGAGCATTTATGTATAACTCCTTTTGCAATAATGTATCATATGCAATCCTGTTAAAAGATAATCCAATATAAAAATTGATTTATAAACTATTTGAGTTTTGCAGATTTTTGGCATCTAAACAATAGAATTTACATTTTTAAAGCCTTCGCTGTGGAAAATGTAATTTTTAAAATAAATTTTGATAGTGGGCATAGAGACATTTTGACATGACACAGGACATGACATGTCCAATGTCTACGTCACAAATTTTGATCTGAGGACATTTGACATATCTATGTCCTGAAATGTCCAATGCCCTAGGACATGGATATGGCGCCAGCGCATTGAAATTGGCAAGCTGGCCTCGTTTAAACTTAGTATAAGAAATAACACTGGTATCAATATGTTCATGAAATATTTAATGTTTGATTTGATGTGTACAAACCCGAGGGAAATGTCATAATGCTCTAAAACAACCTATCCTCGGAGACAACGATTTATCAAGATCAAAATTTCAACCTACCAACACATTTACTAGACATAAATACTTTTAAATGGTTAGATAAAATATATTCAATTGCCATACAAGACAGTATGTGTGCTTTATATTTTTTGTCAGATTTTGTTTATAAGCGCACTGGTGGTTGTATAAATCGTTACTTCAATCTTTTATAAATCGTCGCATGTAAACTGTATATTGTAAAAAGACAAACGTTAAAGTAGAAAATGACAAACTAGATACATAAATACAAATGGGCTTCTGTTCTGTGATAATGTGTATCTCGAAACGTGGATTCATTTATTTCTGGATGTGAGGTATTAAGATATTATAATAGTGGCTATGCTTTCTTATCAAATTATAACTAAAATGAGGTGAATTAATAATTCGCAAAGCTGGAATACGTAATTCTTGTGTAATTTGCAATTTATATATAAAGAGCAGCCAAAAATGTAGCAAATAAGATAAGAGTAATTCAAACCTCTCATACAAATAGGTCTACCATTTATATTTGTCTCAAGAACTCATATTAATTTTGCTGCTATGGAAAATATCGTATTCAAACGGCTCTATTATAACTAAACATAATCTACATATTCCAATCATTTGGTAGATTTCTTATATATTTGCCATATGAATA
>JAQFXM010005949.1:0-14052 GCA_034693345.1 Entomobrya multifasciata | reverse complement strand
ACATTTGTTGTATGCCAAACGAACAAAGTAGCGTACATACCGCAATAACAGATTTGTGTATATGCTCATAGTATGGATGTATGTAAGTGTAGCTGCCAGGATATATCAGATGTGTTTTGTGTACATGCTTTACTTTATTTTACCTTTTTCCATAAAACCTGTACATATTTTCTCATATTATATCCATGTGCTAAGCTTGCTCAAGTAACATATTTATTTCAGTAGAAAAATTTTCAAGAAAGACGTTCAGATTTTTGGTGTTGAAAATAAATTTAAATTTTTTTAAAAAGTTTTTTGTTTGTTACAAGCTCACTAATTGGATATTACGTAAATATGGATTTGAATTTACAAAAGAATAAGACAGAAAGGAAAAGGAGGAAAATTTATCACAAAACCAATCCAGTAGGCAATCAAACCAATCAGCCGGTTAATTTAGCCATTCGAAATGAGCATCCGCTACTAAATCCATTTATTCTAGAAAATGTGCTTATCTTTTGTAAAGCACAACAATCATTTTCAACATTGCGATTAGTGTGTAAACTGTGGGATATCGAAATGTGCACAATATTACGACCCCAAACTCAAATTCCATTACATCGTCTACTAAGCCCTTATCCTGATGGTCTCGGTTGGAAATGGAATCGAAGTCATAAATCCATCGGTTATCAATACCAATCACCTTATACCGATACTCCAGAATTTGAGAACGTTAAAGTTACCGTGACAACCTGCAAGGTTATTAAAGATCCCAAAGTTATCCGCTGGTTTAAAGTTATGGGCGGTCAAGTTAAAAGTCTTCAATATTCGTGCGCTTTAAATTGCTATCATCAAAATAACTTTCTTGGAAATTGTCTTCAAACTTGGTGCCCCAATTTGAAGACCCTTCACTTATCCGGGATTCAGTGCTTTGCAAGCCTTATTTACATTTTTGAGGGAGAACAACAAAACGAACGACAATTTGAGAAAGAGGGCCTTAAGTGTATAAACTTAAGTTCATTAATAATTTCTGTTGATAGTAATGACCCAATAGGGTATTTTACACAGTGTGGTGCCAAAAAGAACTATTTCCTTTTAGCTGGCCGACGTCACGATATAACCGCAGTGTTAAGTGGTTTAGAAGACTTTAGAAGATTAATTGACAATTTACCTGAAAGGGATCCTGAATCAGGCGCCTTGATTTACCAACTGATTGAAGAAAAGGATGATAACCTTTCTAACAAATTTTTCAAAGAGAATATCATACCAAAATATTTTAATTTTCACGGTTATTTTCCGTATCGGTCAGTAGACTGGGGTATCCTTGGTCTAATTTTGAGGGTCGCTCCTTTAAAGAAAATTATACTAAAAAAACTTGATGGTAAACAGCAGTGTAGGGATTTGACCCTATTTTTATTATATCAACCAAGTAGACTTAAGGTGACATTGGAGCATTTGGAGTTCCAGGATAACGTTTATGTTGGGAGAGATTCAACTTGTGTAAAAACATTGTCAATTTTGAAGTCGCCCTTGAAATATTTGCGTTTGGATAACTTATTGCCGTCAATGGAGCTTATGGGTTACTTTAACGATTTATTGAATAGTTGTGCGGGCACATTGGAAACTTTGGAAATTGATACTTTGGAGTATACAATGGGAACAAGAGAGGCATTGCCTCCAACTTTTGAAATTCCAGTGCTAAAGAATCTAAAGAAATTTGTGCATAGGAATGTTGGAATGTTACCTTTGGAGGGCAATAACCTTGTAAGGAATTGTATGAAATTGGAAATTTGTAAATTTTTGGATAAAGGTGACCGTAATCAGCAGCAAATTGATTGGAATAAAAGAGCAACGGACTTGTTTTTTGGGAAGTTGGAAGAGATTGGTGACATGGGGCATGGTTTAAAGGAATTGGAAATTTGTGAAAGTTTAACAGTTGAAAATATTAAGCAGTTGGGGAAAGGGTTGGGAAATTTGATTAAGATGGATTTGGAGGTGGGTGGACAAGATGAGTTGGAGTGCTTGTTGGAATGGATGGGAAATGGGAAGGGTAAAATTAAGGATTTTAGGGTGGTTATTACGGGAATGGATAATGCGAGGGAGCAGAAATGGAACGAAATATATTGTGAGCATCTTGGAAAAATTAAGGGTAAGAATTTATTGAAATATTATGGTGGAAAATTCGAGTCTCGAAATTGAAGTAATTTAAAGGCAGAATTCAAAGTGCTTTTTTATTGTGTGAAATTTGCAGGTCTAAAGTTTCTGGAGATTGATTTTCAAGTGGAGAAAGTATGTTTGTCGATAAACGCTTTTAGAAATGGATTTGGGAGAGTAGATGGATTGACTTCATTGAAAATAAGGAATTTCGGGGTAATTTTTTATGTTTTGGACAAAATATGCCATAAGAGTTATGATTGAGGATTTTATATTATATTTTTTTTGGATTTTTATTTTTGCGCTTTGTAGGTTTTGAGGGGTGACATAGACAAAATTGAAAAGAGTATTAAGCATGTTCCCTTTGTAGATTTGGATGGAATGTACATTATTTCTTCGTCTCCAAGATGGCTAAATACGACGATGAACAGTTTGTTTTCTTTTTTTAAATGGTAGAAGCGTTTTTGGATTATCAATAAAGCGATGTATGTGTATGGGCTATTTTATTCACCTACTTAAGAAAAACCGTAAATTATTTAGGTTGATATTTATTGCCTAAATGAATTTTTTCTAAAGACTTCATATTTTTGTACAGTTAAATCATGATGCTCTTATTGTTTGTTAAAGGGAGATTTTGTACTTTGCTTTATGTCAATTAGTTAAGAAAAACAAAAATAAAATCGATACTTAGCTTCTCAAAATGTTTCATTCGATAGTAAATTAAAGTGCATCTTTTATATTTAACTATAAATATTTATTCAATCAATTTTATTCAAACTACAATGAAATATCTTTAAAATTATCATCAATACTGAAATGTGATATAGAGAAATGGTCATTCAAAGTTGTTATTTCGTTTGGGGTAAAGTTAGAAGGGAATCATTTGATATCAGCCCCTTGTGCTCTACCACGAGGGATTCTGAGATTTTAACAACAAACAAAGAAGTCTACATACCGTATTGTTCATTTTATAAGGGATGTTCGAATTGTGTACACAATGCATATTCATATGGTATGTATGATAGAGTGCCGGCTTGCTAGGAAAAGATCAGATGTGATTTTTGTATCTGCTTTGTGATATGCTTTTACTTTATTCCTTTCCATACAAGCCTATTCATTTTTTTCCTTGCCTTTGTGACAGTACGTTTATAATTTGTCAGTTACACATATTCTAGAAAACAAAGAAAATTTCCAGATATTTTTTCATTCAAAATATATAAATAGTTTTTTTTAAACACTAACTGTTAAAGTTAAGTTCTTATTATTTAACAATGGCTCTCAATAACTATAGCAACGAAGAGAATAAGAAGAAAACGAAACGATGGGAAATTAATCAGAATCCTGAGACCGGTGGAGTTGACAAGCCATCAAATCAGCCGGCTAGTATAGCCAGTCAAAACGAACATCCGCTACTTAACCCATGTATTTTGGAAACAGTGCTTATATTTTGTAAGGATTACCAATCGTTTTCTTCACTGAGATTAGTATGCAAACTATGGGATATCGAAATGTGCAAAGTATTACGACCCCAAACCCAAATACCTTTATCCCGACTTATAAACAGCTATCCTGAAGGTCTCGGTTGGCAATGGAACGAATGCGAGAACTCCACCGGTTATCAATACCAATCCCCTTATCCTGATACTACAGAATTCCAGAACATAAAAGTTACCGTGACAACCTGTGACGATATTAAAGATTCGAATGTCATCAACTGGTTTAAATTTATGGGCGGCCAAGTTAAAAGTCTTCATTATTCGTGTGCCCTGAACTGCTATCATCAAAACACATTTCTTGGAAATTGTCTTCAATCATGGTGCCCCAATTTGGAATCACTTAACTTATCTGAGATTCAGTGCTTTGGTAGCCTCATTTACATTTTTGAGGGAAAAGAACAAAAGGAAAGAGAGTTTGAGAACAATGGACTTAACTGCAAAAAGTTAACGTCATTAATTATTTCAGTTGACAATGACAAACCTATGGAAGACTTCTTTGATTGTAGTGACAAAATAAGTCATTACATTCTGTCTAATCGACGTAAAGATGGTTTTGCAGTGCAAAGGGGCATGGAAAAATTAAGAAGATTGATTTACAATTTACCTGAAAGAAATCTTGAATTAGGTTCTCCATTTTATCAACTGATTGAAAAGACGGTCGGAGACCTGCCTATAAATTTCTTCAAAACAAATATTGTCCCGAAATATTTCGAATCTGACTCTAATAGTACTTTTAAGAGGAGGACAATAGATTGGGGTGTAATTGGACTAATTTTAAGGGTTGCCCCCTTAAAGAAAATTATAGTTAAGAAACTTGATGGTCTACTGCAGTCTAGGGATTTCACCCTTTTTCTATTATATCAACCTAGTAATCTTAGGTCTAACTTGGAACATTTAGAGTTCCAGGATAACGTTTATGCTATGAGAGATCCATTCTGTTTGAAAATTTTGTCATTGTTTAGGTGTCCCTTGAAATATTTACGTTTCGATAATTGGAGACCTTTAATAGAGGGAATGGGTTACTTGAATGATTTATTGGAAAGGTGTGCGGGGACATTGGAAACCTTGGAAATTAACATTGATCAGTATGCAACAGATCCATTAACGCAACTACCTCAAGAATTTGAAATTCCGATACTGCCAAATTTAAAGAAATTTGTGCACAGGAATGTTGGAATGTTCTCAGTGAAGGGAAACGAGCTATTGCGAAATTGTCCGAAATTGAAAGTTTGTAAATTTTTGGATCAAGATAACCGTAATAATCAATGTCCCTTTTTTAAAATGGCAGTAGACTCGTTTTTTGAACAATTTGAAGACGTTGCTGAGCTAATGCATCCTTTAAAGGATTTAGAAATTTGTGGCAGTTTGAACTTGGTAAATATTAAGCAGTTAGGGAAAAGTTTGGGAAATTTGGTCAAAGTGGATTTGGAGGTGGGTGGACAAGATGAGTTGGAGTGCTTGTTGGAATGGATGGGAAATGGGAAGGGGAAGATTGAGGATTTTAGGGTGGCAATTAGAGGAATGGATAATGCGATAGAGGAGAAATGGGTTGAAATATTAAGTCAACATCTTGAAAAGGTTAAGGGTAAGGATATATATTCGTTAGAACATTCGAATTTAATATTCGTATTGTAATTTAGAAAAAAATCTAACAGCTTGGTTTATTATGTTTCCGAAATTTTTACAGGGTTGAAATTTTTGGAGATAATTTTTCAATTGGATAAACTATGCTTACCGGTGGACGTGTTTAGAAATGGATTTGCAAAAATAGATGGGCTGACTTCATTAAAAATTCGGAATTTTAGGGTAATTTGATTTATGTTTGGAAAAAAATTTCTATATAATGTATGTTTTTCGTATTTGTGTTAAAATGTGATTGATTTTGTGTTTTTGGTAGATTTTTGAAAGTGACAAGGAGGAAATTGAAAGAAGTGTTGAGCACGTTCCTTCGGTTTGGCTGGAATGCGGAGTTTTTCGGCTTCAGCATTGCATAATACAGCGATAAACAATGTTTTCTTTGTTAAGTTGGTAAAAAAATTTTATCCGGTGATAAAAATAATTTAAAAGACTACTGATAAATATATAATTGTTTGTGTATTGAGTTTAATTGGTGTAATATTGGAATTGTAAATTTTATATACTAATATAGATTATCTTATGAATTATGTTTAAAATATTAGTTTTAATACAATTCGATATAAATTTTCATTCTGTACATTTTGTTAAAGGGAGAATTCTATGTTATTGAAGATGTTAATTAGTTAAGAAAATAAATGTAAAATAAATCCGAAACTCTCAAAAAAGATTTCGAAGGTACATAACAGTCCTGTTTTTTTGCTATTACGGTGTATTCATGGCATTTGTAGGATTCTATTTAAATATGATTTAAATATTGGTAAAGATCATTTAAAAAATATGTATGAGTAATATTTATAATCAAGGTGAAGCACTGTGGAATCGAATGGAATATATAATGCTCCATTTATATTTGTTTATTTTATTATTATCTTTAATCGTACTTAATATATAACTTTGTTTTATACACAAACGTGAAAAGGGTCAAGGATATTTTCATAAAGTAGTTTCCATTCTAATCTATTGGAGTTTCTATGAAACATTTAGTACCTGTTTTTTTCATGGTAATTCTCCTGTGGATTGTAATTTTATGATGTATAATATAAGGTACTCAGTGTATGCACATGATACGAAATTTTAATATACATAAATTAAACATTATATGCATATTGAAATCCCCTTCAAAATTTGATCTTAAATTCTTTGTTGTTATTTTATCAAAAATATCAATCCATATTATGCAATATTTTAAGAGAAGAGATGGATCAACTTTGAAAAGCAATAACATGACAAATTACTATCGACTAAAATCATCTCTTACAAAACTGGGTTATCCCATAAATTTCTATTTCTCCCAAATTTCACTGCCAAATTTGCTACGTGATTTTCTATATTATATTTTGTTGAGAAGAAAAATGCAACTGTTGCATTACAAATATAACAGCAAAGAAGAAGAGTACCGATGATGACGATGATGATGCCAGTGGTGTTCCAACGGACAAATTGTAAAAAGGGTTATGCTTGCCAAAACACAAATATATGTATTTGCTCGCTTCCCATGTTTTAGTTCAAATTCCAATGAAATATCGGTAAAATCAGATACGTAAAAGAGCAATATTATTCAGATCGGTAAATATTTATGTAAGTAAGGTATCCTGTACTGTCAAATGATAACTAATTGTTAGTCTTAACGTTACGTATTTTTTAATTGAAAATAATTCCATTATTTTTAAGAAGCAAGTTCATTTATGAAAGCATCAAAATCAGGTTTTCAGTAGCAACAATTCTCTATTTTCTTCCATGTGAACATGTGAATATCAACAAGAAAATGAAAATGTACCCGTATTTTGCTTTACTGTAATCATTTTGATCAAGAGATCATAGTGGGTGTTTCGCGATTTTTTTATCCGCAATTTGAATAAAAATTAAACCTGATCTAATCAAATATACGTCATAGTTTGATCTTCAGTGCTCTGTGGTTAAGTATCTAGCTGAAAAAATCAATTTGATAAAACGCGAAATTTGAGGATGAGAAATGCAGCGTAGTCGAAAAACACTAACAAAGGAATTAAGTTACAGTGGACTACTTTACCTCACAAATTTTTGTTGTCCAAATGTATTTCAATATTCTACACCTCAATTTGCTGTAAATGTTACTGTACTTCAAGAACGGAAAAAACAATACCGTTGCATTAACAATAGAACACAACAAAGAACAAGAGTATCGATGATGATGGAAGATGAATGGGGTATATAAAATACACGGACGTCCCTTTTGTACTAGAATCTAATACTATGTGTTTCAGAGTAACCCATCGCACCACACAGCCTTCCCAAATAAAATAAACTCTTACATTTACAACAATGAAATAACATATCGTACCTATTTACCATTTGAGGTTGATGTCTCGTTTCGACTAGAAATACATGACTAGGGTGACAACAATGCCTTTTGTAAGACACTCACTGAACCTGTGCGCATACTCTATATGTATTGGTTTACACAAGAACAGTATTTTGTCTAAACATTTATTTGTTGAAACTAACGTATAACTTAACACTACCGTAAATACGAATATTCCAACGGATAAATTTTAGAGAAGGATTTTTCATGAGTGAACACACACGTGTTTGTGTATGCATGTTTGTAAGATGTTTGTCTTATCAGAAAAGATTAGATTTCGTCTTTATGCATACCTTGCAGTTTCTCCATTTATTTCCGGTCAAACCTGTTAACATTCTCCTCGCTTTTTGGCATTCATTTACTCAGTTCAGTCAAACGAACATACATTCAAAACAAAACTTTCCAGTAAAAGTATCAAGATTTTCGGCATTTAATTTTTTTGGGAAACTCGGCCCATTTATTTGATTGTTAAAAGTTGTTTATTTGGTTATCGCACAAATATGGAAACTGATAACCATGATACCCAGAAGAACAAAAAACGTAACCCTGGGAAACCCAGTCATGATCCTGAAACCAATTTAGTTGACAACCCATCAGATCAATCGGTTAGTGCAGCCATTCGAAACGAACATCCACTACTGAATCTGGTCATTCTAAAAACTGTTCTTATCTTGTGTAAAAGTGAGCCATTGTTTTCGTCACTAAGATTAGTATGCAAAGTATGGGATATCGAAATGTGCAAGATATTACGCCCCCAAACCCAAATACCTTTACACCGGCTTCTAAACAGTTATCCTGAAGGTCTCGGTTGGAAATGGAATCGAAGTCACAAAATCACCGGTTATCAATACCAGTCACCTTATCCCGATACTCCAGAATTTGAGAACATCAAAGTGACCGTTAAAACCTGCAAGGTTATCAAAGATCCCAAAGTCACCCGCTGGTTTACAGTTATGGGCGGTCAAGTGAAAAGTCTTCACTATTCGTGTGCCTTGAACTGCTATCATCAAAATTTATTCCTTGGATATTGTCTTCAAAGTTGGTGCCCCAATTTGACGACGCTTCACTTATCTGAGATCCAGTGTTTCGCAAGTCTTATCTACATTTTCGAGGGAAGGCAACAAAAGGAAAGAGAGTTTAACAACAATGGGCTTAACTGCAAAAACTTAAGGTCCTTAATTATTTCAGTTGACAGTGTAGACCCTTTGGGAGACTTTGCCCATTGTAGTGACAAAACGAGTTATTATATTCTGTCTAATCGACGTCAAGATATTTCTGCTCTGGCAAATGGGCTAAAAGACTTTGCAAAACTAGTTGAGAATTTACCTGAAAAAGATCCTGAATCAGGTACTCTATTTTATCAGCTCATTGAAAACAAGGTCGACGACCTTCCGTTGAACTTTTTCGAAACAAGTATTGTCCCGAAATATTTCGATCCTAATAGTTCTTTTCAGCACAGGATTGTTGATTGGGGTATAATTGGTGTAATTTTAAGGGCTGCCCCCTTAGAGAAAATTGTAGTTAAAAAACTTGATGATCAACAGCAGTGTAATGACTTGGCCCTTTTTCTTTTATACCAACCTAGTAGACTTAAATCGACACTGGAACATTTGGAGTTCCAAGATAACGTTTTTATTGGGAGGGATCCATTTGGTTTGAAAATCGTGTCGTTGTTTAAATTTCCCTTGAAATATTTGCGTTTGGATAACCTGTTGCCGTTAATGAATTTGATCGATTATTTTATTGACTTATTGGGAAGTTGTGCGGGTACTTTGGAAACCTTGGAAATTAACATTGCTCAGTATGTAACATATCCACGGGGAATACCTCCAAAATTTAAAATTCTGGCGCTACCAAATCTGAAGAAGTTTGTGCATGGAAATGTTGGAATGTTAGCCATGAAAGGAAGCGAGCTTTTCAAAAATTGTCCGAAATTAGAAATTTGTAAATTTTTGGATAAGGATAATCGTAATAATCAACATTCCTATTTCGAAATTGCAATGTTCTGGTTTTTTGAAGAATTTGAAGAAGTTGCTGAGCTAGGACATCCTTTGAAGGAATTAGAAATTTGTGGAGGTTTGAAGAACCATAACCATATTAGGTGTTTGGGAAAAGGGTTGGGAAATTTGGTTAAAGTTGATTTGGAGGTGGGTGGGCAACTTGAGTTAAAGTTTTTGTTAAAATGGTTGGGAACTGAAAGGGGGAAGATCGAGGATTGCAGGGTGGTAATTAGAGGAGTAGAATATGGAAAAGATGATAAATGGAGTGAAATATTTAGTGGGCCTTTCGGGAAAATTAAGGGTAATGAAATATTTGGTTAGAACATTCGAATTTCATATTTATATTGTAATCTTGAAAAAAATTCTAACTATTCGGTTTAATAAATTTGCGAAATTTACAGGTTTGAAATTTTTTGAGATAATCTTTAAAAGAGAAAACGTATGCTTATCGTTGGACGAGTTTACAAATGGATTTGCAAAAATGGAAGGGTTAATTTCATTGACAATTAGAAATTTTGGGGTAATTTGCTTTATGCTTGAAAAAATATTGTCTAAAAGATGTATGTGTTTGTATTTGTGGTAAAATGTTATTGATTTTGTGTTTTTGGTAGATTTTTGAAAATGACAAGGAGGAAATTGAAACAAGTGTTGAGCATATTCCGTCTCTTTGGCTGGAATGCAAAGTTTTTCGGGCTCATCATTGCATAATACGGCGTTAAAATGTTTGTAGCCTAAAGTTAAGTTGGAATAATATTTTTGTGTGGCAAAATTAACATAAACTAACAGATTCCTGATAAAACTATGATTGTATAAATATTGGGTAGTTATTTGGGGTAATATTGGAAGTGTAATTTATATGTATTCATATGGATATAATAATGCATTGTATTCTGAAAACTTGTTTTAATATAGATTTTATATTAATTATTTAATGTCTTCTTTAAATGTATACTCAATGTTAACAGAAGCAATAATTACAAAATCACAAATCCATTCGAATTCTCTATTTATTTACGAAATTTCTCATTTAAGTACTTTTATATCAGAAAATTCCTTGTGTTTTATTAAAATTTGTTGAAATCTTATTTTTTGTTATGAATAATAAGGCCCTTCAGGTAAAATATATTTGTAAAATATGTTCTACATTAATCTTTTCATATCATACGCATCAAATCTAATACGCAACTATGTATTTTTAGGATATCACAATGCATGGATTTTAATACATTATTCTTCAAGAGCAGCATTCCTACGTTACCAGAAGACTGCTGAGTTTAGCAAGCTATACGAACTGGTTCAAATGAGAATATTCACAATACATGGTTTTTTATTCATAAATTAAGTCGAAAGTTTAAAAACTTTTATGCTGCTGCTGATGTAAATTTTGTATTTTATAGTGTGAATGGTCCCGTACATGTTTTGATAGAAGATGTTTGCTTTATGCAAACGAATGACGAACAAAGAAGTTGCAAAATAGCACATTGCTTATGTTCAAATTATGCATGTTAGTGTGGCTGCCGAAAAAGATCAGATGTGGTTTGTGTACCTTCTGTTTTTATTTACACTTTTCCATACAAACCTGTTTTCCCATATTTCATCCATACTTTCCAAGAAAACATCCACATATTTTGAAGTTCAAAACATTTAAAATTATTGTTCAAAGTCAAAGTTTATTTGTTATAAGTTAGTTTAATAGTTCTTACTTAAATATGGATTTAAATACCCAAAACAATAGGACACAAAGGAAAAGGAGGAAAACCTATCATAATCCCAATCCCCAAACCACTTCATTTGATAATCCAACAAGTCAGCCGGTTAATATAGCCATTCGAAACGAAAGTCCACTGCTAAATCCATTCATTCTAGAAACTGTGCTTATCTTTTGCAAAAATCACATATCGTTTTCGTCACTACGATTATTGTGCAAACTATGGGATATCGAAATATGCAAAATATTAAGGCCCCAAACTCAAATTCCATTACCCCGACTTTTGAACAGTTATCCTGAAGGTCTCGGTTGGAAATGGAATCGAAGCCACAAATCCATCGGTTACCAGTATCAATCACCTTATCCTGATACTCCAGAATTCGAGAACATCAAAGTAACCGTGACAACATGCAAGGTTACTAAAGATCCCAAAGTCATCCGCTGGTTTAAAGTTATGGGCGGTCAAGTGAAAAGTCTTCACTATTCGTGTGCCTTAAACTGCTATCATCAAAATAACTTCCTTGGAAACTGTCTTCAAAGTTGGTGCCCCAATTTGACGACCCTTCACTTATCCGAGATTCAGTGCTTTGCAAGTCTTGTCTACATTTTTGAGGGAGAACAACAAAACGAACGACAATTTGAGAAAGATTGGCCTTAAGTGGATAAACTTAAGTTCATTAATAATTTCAGTTGATAGTAATGACCCAATAGGATACTTTACACAGTGTGGCGCCAAAAAGAACTATTTCATTTTATGTGGTCGACGTCACGATATAACCGCAGTGTTAAGTGGTTTAGAAGACTTTAGAAGATTAATAGACAATTTACCTGAAACGGATCCTGAATCAGGTGCTCTATTATATCAGCTAATAGAACAAAGGAACTATGACCTTTCGATTAAGTTTTTCGACGAGAATATCATCCCAAAATATTTTAATTTTCATGGTTATTTTCCGTATCAGTCAGTCGACTGGGGTATCCTTGGTCTAATTTTGAGGGTCGCTCCTTTAAAGAAAATTATAGTTAAAAAACTTGATGGTAAACAAAAGTGCAGGGATTTAACCCTATTTCTATTATATCAACCTAGTAGACTTAAGATGACATTGGAACATTTGGAGTTCCAGGATAACGTTTATGTTGGGAGAGATTCAACTTGTGTAAAAACATTGTCAATTTTGAAGTCGCCCTTGAAATATTTGCGTTTGGATAACTTATTGCCGTCAATGGAGCTTATGGGTTACTTTAACGATTTATTGAATAGTTGTGCGGGCACATTGGAAACTTTGGAAATTGATACTTTGGAGTATACAATGGGAACAAGAGAGGCATTGCCTCCAACTTTTGAAATTCCGGTGCTGCCGAGTTTAAACAAATTTGTGCATAGGAATGTTGGAATGTTACCTGTGGAGGGTAATCAGCTATTGCGAAATTGTTCGAAATTGAAAATTTGTAAGTTTTTGGAAAACAGTAGCCGTAATGAGAAGCAAAGTGATTGGAATAAAAGAGCACTAGACTTGTTTTTTGGAAAGTTGGAAGAAATTGGGGATATGGGGCATGGTTTAAAGGAATTGGAAATTCGTGGATGTTTGACAATTGAAAATATTGAGCAGTTGGGAAAAGGGTTAGGAAATTTGGTTAAAGTGGATTTGGAGGTGGATGGACAAGATGAGTTGGAGTGCTTGTTGGAATGGATGGGAAATGGGAGGGGGAAAATGGAGGATGTTAGAGTGGTTATTTGGGAAATGGATAATGCGGGGGTGGAGAAATGGAATGAAATATTTAGTGAGCATCTTGCACAAATTAAGGGTAAGAAGATGTTTAAATATTTTGGTGGAAAATTAGAGTTTCGAAATATAAATGAAATTTAGTATAGGATTTTAAGTGTGTTTTATTTTGTCGAATTTGTAGGTTTAAAGTTTCTGGAGATCGATTTTCAAGTTGAGAAAGTTCGTTTATCGGCGGAAGCTTTTAGGAATGGATTTGGGAAAATGCAGGGATTGACTTCATTAAAAATACGGAGTTTTGGGGTAAATTTTGTATATTTGGAAAAAAACATACCATAAGATTTATGATTGGGGATTTTGTAATATAATTTTTTGTGGATTTTTATGTTTATGTTTTGTAGGTTTTGAAAGGTGACGTAGTGAAAATTGAAAGGAGTCTTGAGCATGTTCCCTTTGTGGATTTGGATGGAATGTACGTCATTTCGTCTCCAAGATGGCTAAATACGGCGATGAACAATGTGTTTTCTTTCTTTAAATGGTAGCAGCGTTTTTGGATTACTAATAAAGCTGCATATGTATGTATACGGACTAGTTTATTCGCCTACTTATGAAAAAAGTAAAATATTTAGACTGATATTCATTTTCTTAAATGAATCGTCTTCTTTACACTTTATTTTTTGTACAATTGTATATAAATCTTGATGCTCTATAATTGTTTGTCACATTGAGACTTTGTATTATGATTTATGTCAATTAGTTAAGAAAAAATAAGCAATCAATACTAAACTTCTCAAAATGTTTTATACAATAACAAATAAAAGTTTATCTTTTATTTCTTATTTAAAAACGTTTATGCACTTTATTTAACCATTTTCATTCAAATAACAATGAAATATCTATGAAATCATCATCAATACGTAAATGAGACACAGAGAACTGGTCCTACTAATCCTAAGTTATTATTCGGTTTGGGGTAATGTTAGAAGGGAATCATTTGATATCAGCCCCTTGTGCT
>JAQFXM010005948.1:0-14053 GCA_034693345.1 Entomobrya multifasciata | reverse complement strand
TCAATTCTTGAATGACGTTTCAATTCTTCCCCTGAAAAACTCCTTTGGTTTAATTCGTGTTTTTAAACCAACTCAATTAACTTTAGACTTGGACTATTTAACATTTTACATCATTATTTTACGATTGCTTCAGATTTACCATTTCTTTCGTCATTTTTAAATGATCTATTGATGATGTACTAGTATATTCGACATTGAACTACCTGTATTCAAATTCTATACAAGGTTCTATTTTAGACCCGGAACAAAAACGACGTACTGTGCATTATAATGAGATACTCATTGCATGCATTTTTAATGTTTGCAAGAAGAAATGGGCAATTGACAATATAGCTGAAAGTAACAAACAAATACTTGAATAGAATAACCCTACTTTTATGTTCATACTAGTTTAAAAGTTTCACGTATTTAGTTTTCGGCAAATAGTTTTCTGATTACTGGTTAGTTTGAAGAATAATGAATTCAGCATATATTTAAACTCGAGACCCTAGTTTTGCTAAATTACAATTCATACCATATACCATATTTAAACACAGTGCTCATAGACTCTGTAGGAAGACCAAGCAAATTCTGTTATAACATTTTAAATTATTTTTGTACATGACAATGCTAGTAGATATTTTTGAATAGTTGTGTAAGATAATATAACTGTTAAGCACCTAGCAATATATATTATATATCTGTTCAGACAACGGTAAGTATTGATTCGGAAAAAGAACGCTAATATATATAAAGGCATAAATTAAACTATGAAGAAATGCCTTCAAACTCAAATTTTACATATAGTCCCTCAAAACCGAATTTAGATTTCTGGACAGATTATGAATAGTTGAGCTAAATAATTTAAACACACGTTGGATTTACATGCATCGATTTTTTTAAACTTGTAAAAATGCAGAAAATAAACGTTGCAGACATAAAAACCAAGTAATGACATATTAATATTAAATTTATGACAAGCTGTATATTCTAATCATCTAAGTTACGACTCTTACAATATAAGGACAACCTATTTTAAGTTTTTTAAGTGGTTCTAAATATTTCTACATAAGTGCATTAACATCTTGTAATTTTAATCTTAATGTAAAAAATCTATTTCACATTTAAAAAATCAGTTATACGCTTCATTATACATTATCAATGCATTTTTTAAATTGTTAAAATATGTCATTAATACAACGTTGAGTTTTCATGTATGTACGTGCTAAAAGATCCCCAGATGCTCGAAATAATAAATAAACAATCAAAATGGATTTGCTACATAATTGGCAGTAATATTGAGAAATACTAAGCACTTTGAAATGATAACTAAAGCACATGTTAGCATGGTTTTGAAACTTAAAGTAAATCGTGACACACAATTAAAACATTTACAGTACCAGCCATTAGTGAATCCAAATAGTTAACTTTAATATCTCTATCGACTACACCTACATCTCCAATAGGTATTGCTATAGGTCTCATTGAAGTTAGAATCCTCTTAAGATAACTTACCTTTACAGACTGATGGACTTCTCTCTTCCATTTGTTTAATGTTTTCAATGTGATTTCAAAAATGAAACTGCCTATATACAATGAGAACATCAAGAATGCCAAAAATATAACTGTAATTGTTGGAGCCATGACATAAACATTAAGCGGAAGGAAACTCCACCCCAAAAAACTCAAATTTAGTGAAAAGATTAAAATAAAATATGATAAGCTAAAAAATACTCCAAGTAAAACTTTAAACAGCGTGTAATTTAAATAGATACAAATGCGAACTTGTCTATATATTTTAACATGATAATAACTGACTTGCATTCGATTAAGAAAAAAGAGGATTTTCACCAAAACATGTAAAACACTCATTATGATATTTATCCATACAGAAAATGTGAAAATATTGCATTGATACACGTAAATTAGTCCAATGTATCGAAAAACACGAAATAACAAGATATTATTAAGATCCGGACCATTAAATAGTTTTGACGCTATTCCGTGCAGAATTACATAAATATGGTCATTGTTACCGTATATCAGACCAAGAGAAAGAGCAATTGACAAAATAAATTGAAACATTGCGTAATAGCTTGCAATTACTGCACACCAATCAATTTGCCGATTGTCGGAGGTTCTTTTGAATATTTCTTTATAGAAAGCGATGAAAATGTTTGTATTAGCTGTAATTGGCTCAGTAAGGCCCATGCGTAAGACCAATACAATCCCCCAATTTATAACAGCCACAATTTCCCTCCCGTAAAATAGTAGTAAACTGTCTACCAATATGACTAAAGGTACAGAACCTAAAAGTAGTATCTGAAGCAAAATCTGCTTAAAAGTGAACAAATCAGGATCGTAAAACAATGACAGAACGATGAAGCCGCTTACAGCACAACACATACTGCCTGTAACAACAAAGGTCATGAATAAATGCGGAAACAACCTCCGCTTTTCTTTGATGGAGTAATTCCATACTTGTTCAGAGGTGTTCCAGTAGACGCACAACGGATGGTATACGTGTGTAAGACTTTGGTTTAGTTGGTTAGTTTTGAAGAATAATGTGCTTGCCATATTTAAAGCCAACGACTTGGTTTTACCAAATTCGAATTATGTGTTGTATTTAAATGTGTAGTTCCTGAACTCCAAACTATGACTAAAAGAAGATCCTTTTGTAAACTTATGTCTAATTTTAAATTTAATTTGAAAAATAAGATTTTTGACATTTGATAGCTTTAATAGATATTTCCGAATAGCTGTGTGTTTAGTGAATTAGTGACGAATATACTATTTATTTCTTTTATGCCAAGGATGAATTTAATCAGCCATATATATTCTATATAGGTTCAGAAATCAGTTTAAGAAAGCATTGATTTTTACAGTCTAGTATAACGTGTCTAATTAGACATGCTACGTTGTAGTAGACTGTTTCCAAGCAAAAGACTTTGTCTCTAAATGCGTAATGCAAAAATACAAGTAAAACTTTTCAAACAAACTGAACAAAGTGAAATAATCTATTTAAATTTATTAAGTGTAAATAAACATTATTCAACGAGCAGAAAGGTGGATTTGTTCATCTAAATATATTAGTATAAAGTAAACTCTGGATACAAAAAATCTGTAAATGAAGTGTGGTTGTTATTTATTAAAATTATTGTGTAGTTGTAATTTGATTTATAAAATGCCTACTGCATCCTTACATAACTGAAACTAGTGGGCTGAACCTCTTGCGAGTTGATTTTAAAACTAATTATCTTGTAATATATTGAAATTATTCCGGAAACTCTAATGAACTCCAGTATACGGTTAAAATATCATTTCTGAAGTTCAAATTCATTGGATTTCCTCGGAATTGTATCGTTAGCCAGTAGATTCTCTTAGCACAAAAATTTCTGGTTTTATCTTCATCCGGTCTAATTTTACACCTCAAATACGCTTAATATTACGCTTATCTTCATTAGGTCGAGCTAAAAAATTTAGAATCATAGATAACATAAATTTTATTGATAATAAAAGGTTCATACATATCCGATTTGGTACTATTAACTATTTACCTGATTCAGTGGTAATGATTCATTCAGTTTTGCAATTAAAATTCTTGTAATATAGGTGCCAGACATTATCAGTTCTCGTTATCATTATCTTGAACACTTCCGGATGTAAACGATTCTATATAAACTTCCAAAAATTGTCATAAGAATTCTGAATACGATTTGAAAAACAGTTGTAGACTTCAACAAATATTTAAAATAAATGATTCATTAATTTGCTGATATAGTGACCAAAGTGGTTTTTAAAGGAGATCTTTTAGCTGATGAAGATTTGTTTTTGCCTTGTACGCTGTGAATGCAATGCAACTAACTCCAATGATACCAAATTTTCCAAGTAAACAATTCGACATGAGGCCCATTAGATTTTATGTCAACGCGATTATTACAGCATAAAATATATTAAAGCTACATAAATGCTACATGCTAAGCTAAAAACAAAGTACATGAATCTAGAAGAATAAATGTTGCAATGAACCGAACATCAACTTTTATTATTTTCACTCATACACTTTTATTAAGCAGTAACTCCCACTACGACGTACGTGAAGAAGGTACTTGATATTACACAAATTAGAAACGTTGTGCAACAAGTTCAAAAAGTTTAAGTTCACAATCTTGGTTTAAAATTTCAAATTTTTGGTTAAATACCACATAGTTGTTTGGTTACCATAGGTTTATAACTGCACTCAAATATTTTTACTTCTACAGCTCGTTTTCGAAACGAAACAAATAACCAATTAAAAGTTATAAATGCTGTTCATATCTAAATAATCTTAATTGCAATGCATTGAAAGTAGTTACTTATGTTTTACTTTGTAATTGGTGGATTTGCACTAAAATTCATCTAGATTTTTAACGAGATACGAAAAAAAAACAGTTTTGAATTTTTTACATTTATACATTCTTCCATATTTTCAAGCTTTTGAAGTACTTCCATGCGTAAAATAGCTTTCCACATCATATCAGTGAGTAAACTCGATATGTTGTAAACATTACAAATGTCAAAAATTCTGGTTTTTACTACGTAAACAGTATATTGACAACAAGAATATAAGATCATTATTCTACGAAATACATGCAAAAATATAAAAGTTTTAAAATCCAAAACATAAGATTTCAAACAAACAAAAATTAAGTGCATAAGATTTCATAGGGAATTGTAAAGTATAAACTATAACAAAACTTACATAACGTAGACGTTATTTAAACAGGCAAATTAAAATTTAAAAATGAAGTCTCAGAGTAACCATAAACTTAAGATTTCATTCCAGTTCCAATTTCATAAAATTCTATTCATAATCATGCTAGTGTACATCAAAATCAGTTTGCTTTCATATTCTTGAGCTATCAAAGTTGATGAATTCTACGAATCCAAGCACTTACACTTCGAACCCACATCCTTAAATGATTATCTTGAAAAAATTAAACGTTGTTTGATATTGGTAACCAATAACAATAAATACGATATTCCGTTTATAAATGTTCCCATTATTTCCCGTTTTGTGGATTTTAGGCGAATCAATAAGCTTCCCAAACTTTTGATTCATTCAAATCTAGTCCTTGTTGAAAACCCAGATCTTTTTTACTTGCCAAAATCTAAACGTAAACTACTTTTTGATATTGTTGGAAATGTCTATAATATAAGTGGTAAATTATCATCCAACCGTAATGACCAGGACCACTATAACAAAGTGTTCAAGTGTAATACTTCTAACTTTCTTTACGGTGGACCAGAGTTTGAAGCGAAAAGATACGGCGTGTGCTCCAAAATAGATTTTGTCAAGTATTCTAGCCATACACGTTCCTGGAAATGTGAGGCATTTCTAGACATTTTACCAAGCGCAAAATATTACTCCAATGGAAATATTTTAAATTACTGGTATTGGGAAACATCCTATGAAGAAGTCAAACCGCTACATTTTCGTTACAATAAATATGTTCCATACACAGTGACAGATATTTCTGTTCCACGTATCAATATTTTGATCCTACCGTATGAGAAAACTTTTAAACTGTTTGAGTTAATAAAGGCATGGTGTGATACTGTAATATATAAAAACAAGAGATACATGGGAAAACTCGATATGTTTTTGATTATACGAGTAAAACCTTTTCATCCATTTAACTTACAGAACTACCGGTTTAGTAAATTAGATGCCCTACTTCCATGGAAAATATCAACTAAATACAAGATGAAGATCAAAATTGATTTGAATGTATTTGCTGAAGAAAACTTGCAAAAAGTACCCATTGAGTTAACCACAAGGGCATCCGAACATCAGTTTGATCTTCGAAACTCATATATTGACCGTATATTTCAATGTAAGTTTTCCAAATTCCCGAGAGGAACAAGTAGAGGCCTCATTATAAAATCATTGAACATGGAAGTTATTCGAAATTACGCAATTGATTTTATGATCAAAACATTATTACCGAATGCATCGAATACAAATCCTTGCGCTAAAAATTCAGTTCAACAGGAATTTTGGGTGGACGCAGGGTTTCGAATGGTTCACAACTTGTCCCTTCCTAGTTTAATTTATGCATCAAACTATCGCTTTGTTAGTTGTGGTAGATCTGAAAATAATGTTCTACCTTTTGACCAACTTGTGTCAAGTTTTGAATGGCCTGTTTGGATATCCATTGGAGTTACATTTTATTTGTTAATTCCTATAACAATGATATGTTTATTAGGGAAATCAAGTAATTGGGATACTAGAACACTAAGCGAAATGCTTTTTTCATGTTGCAAACTTTTATTGGAACAAGGAAGTCCCTTTTCAAAAACACCGTGTAATTTATCCAGTTTGAAATGGGTTATTGCTGCATCCTTTCTAGCAACTCATGTAATTAGCAACGCATACAAAAGAGATAATATTTTGAAAATGGTACAGCCTCGTGGAAAAGTTCCATATGAGTTATTTTCGCAACTTTTAAACCACTCGTTTAATATATTTACCAAAGCATCAAGAGTAACTCGCAAGCCTAAATGTTTTAACAACGTTAAGGAATGTCTGATGTCAAATTTAACGAAAGTTAATCCTCATGTCTACACAAATTCGTATCTAAAGATTCATTCCGATGTAATACAATTTAAAGACACTAATGCGCCATTTTTCGACGCATTTTATCAAAACTCAAAAATTGTCCCGGAATCTATGTTACAAAAAATTCCTCGCAGGAACAATGATTTTTTACAGCAGCAAGACAGTGCAATACTGGAACAGATAGCAAAGTGCAACAGACAAGCTGCAATACTTCCAGAAACTTTAGCGGTGGAAATGGAAATGATTCTAAAAAAGCGACATCGCAGTGACGAAGTTTATATTGGTAAAGACGTGCTTTTCCAAAAAGGTTTATTTTTTGCATTCAGTAGTACTCGTTCCATAAACTTTTACCCAACTCTTAGTCGAAATATACTTTACAGATTCATCGGTTATAAAGCTGGAGGATTCTTAGAACGATGGAATAAACTTTTGGTTTGGATAGCAAAGGTTCGACAGGAGAATATAAATAATCATGTTGAAATTAGGAATAGTAGTTATGATATTTCTAAAGGTAAAACAGGAATGAATAGTAATATTAGTGTAATATTTGTAGTACTTGCGGCTGGACTTTTAGTATCCGTGAATGTTTTTCATGTAGAAAGTTTTGCATCAACTCTACTCTTTATTGCTAAGTTGACGTTTTTTCAGATAAAAAGGGGCTGCATAAAATTTCAAATATATTTCTATATGAGCATTTCAAAATTAATAGAGGTTGTATTTTGCCCAAGAGGAGTTAGCTAAGTCGGCCAACGGCCCGTCGTTAAATTAGAGTTCATGCAACATGTCACCACTAAATACAATACCAACGACGTAGCTATTACCCTGTGAATACTATTAGTACAAGCACAGCATTGAGCACTATACAAGTTATGTACTAGTTGTGTACAATTGAGTGAAAGGCTACTGTTAATATTTGTGTTTTAGTATATAGTTATACTACACTACTATACTATACTACAATCGTTATTGGATGTTTACGTAACAATTTTATCATAATGACTTGCGGATTTTCTTGTCCCTAAAACAATACATAAAAGTAATCGATTGAAACCTTAAAAAAATTGAATCTAATTAAAAATGCGTTAATAATCTATTAATTATTTTTGCAATAAACCATTGGAAAATGAAATGAAAGAATTTAGTTATGCAAGCGTGCAACAGGAAACGAAATTTATAATTCAATCCAATCAATCAAACAGTTGTATATATTTAAGCTCGCATCAAATTTCAATTTTATAAATATAATATAATCATTAATGTTATCCAACATTCAAAAGTAATCTCGCTACATAAAAATCCATCTACTTAATTTTGTTATTTTGCTGTACTACTATTACCAATGCTGCTGCAGCTCAATCTGTTCAAATACCATGAATTTACCACATCGGCGATTCTTCCTACAACACATATATTACACTTGTCGTATGTTCTATTTTTGCTGAAAATGGTGGAATTGAGGAACAAGAGATTTTAGAAGGAAATGCATATTTTTTGGTTTGTAATTGCAGCGAGCAAAATGAAACATTGCAATTGTCAGTCATACGCAAAGTGAATTAGTTTTATGGCAGTTATGTTTATTGATAAATTATCCTTTTTAAATTCATAATTAAATGTTAATCACAATTTGTGTGAAATGAAGTAACGTTTAAAAAAACCTTAGATTTTCTTGACAAGCAGTTTGATGGTGTGAGTACGGATCCCTTTGCCAATACCAAGCATCCAAGTCCTCGTAAACTTTACTAGCTTTTGTTATTAACGAATTCTTTTCATGCAAAGCCTCACAAAATTTACACCATTCTCCACCACCAATAACCGTCGTATAATCCTTCCTCCATTTGAAAAACTTCTTGTATTCTTCCCGCTCCTTATCAAGTTTAAAGAGATACTGGGTGAGTTCCTTCGCCGAAGAAAATGACCTAACGTCTATGTACGAGTTTGGAGGAGCCTCATCCAGGTAATCACCCCCTCCATAGACAACTGGAACCATGCCGAGTTCCAAACTACGCCAGAATTTTTCCGTGATATAATCCGTGCAAACGGAATTTTCAAAAGCCAAATAAAATTTATATTTTCTTCCTATTTCATTCCAGAAATCAGTACAATTTTCTTTGTAACGCCCGCACAAAGGTTTCCCACAATTTCCATAAATGTGGATTGGTAGCCCGGCTTCTTGTAGCTTTTCAACGAGAACTTCTCTCTTTGAACGAGACTGGCATCGAGACACAACCTGTGCGACCAGTTGCTCCTTTTCAGTAACCCATTGGTCCAGTGGTAAATTGCCAATTAGAATAGTTCGTTTATTGGATTCAACTTTCTTAAGAAGTTTTCTGCCGTATGGACCCCAAATGTCAGAATCCTTTCGATAATTTATCGTCCAGTTAAAAACGCCATTAAGTTTGTCCATTTTACACCCTGAGTAGGGTGGAGCTTCTCTTGTGTGCATGGCCCAGATTTGACCAGGGTTTCTGGCTTCCATTGGCAAATCTTTCCTGTTAATTCATAAAAGTAATAGTAAATTAGTAGGCAATTCAGTTGGCTAATTGGGTGAAATCAGATTTAACTATGCTTTGCGCACATTGTGTACCCGACATAGAAAAAGTAGAAAACCACTGCGTCCGCATTTGATATTGCGCTAGTGTTCATAGTCCACTCACACCGGTTTCTACAATTTTCATTACTCTCCCCATTCAATTTCTTGACAGTTTTCAATGTCCTTGCCATTTGATGCCCGGTCAATTGTTTTGGAGTAAACACAACGATTTTTACACTACCATCCACAACTTGATTACTTTTACTGACCATTTCCAATTCAACTGGATTGATGCCTTGATTAAAAATACCAGCAAAAAATATTTTGAGAATAACAAAAGTTATAAGTATTAGTACCAAAAAGCGACGTAAGCGTGATACTCGTATCATTTTGATAAGCAAAATAAAAACAAGTTGCTTATTAATAGAAACAAAACAGTTTGAGAACTTTAAAATTAGAAATAGCATATATGTACATATTGTTGTTGTATTTTATTAGCTTCATTCTAAGCATATTCATTCCAAATGCTTAAAATTAAACAAAATGTCAAAGATTATAAGTTGTCATGAAAACAAAATAATACGCCTGTGATCTCAGACCCAGACCTTGTGCTCGACTGAAAAAAACTACATTTCGCATACCATTTTATTGCTCTGGAATGAAAGTTATAAAGAAAAAAGCATTAAAATATCTTAACCGAATTGAGAAGTATGTGAAAAACCACTTTTCTGTGCGCATTCAATAAAGTGATTCTGTTCTTCAACTCTCCAAGGTCATCTTCTCGTAAAATAAAAATGCATATAGTTAATCTGTTGTTTTGCTGTATCATTAATGACTTGATTTCCAATCCACAGCACACTCTGCTCATGGTCCAGAACTATTTTGTTCAATCAAAACGATCAGTTGGTCCAAAGAAATTGCAACGAGAAGACATCAAAATGTACACAATCATCCCATGGCCGTTTCTATTTTTCTTCAGCTTATCTGGTGTGAATTATGCAGAGGTGCAAGCCAGCAATATTCTGTTTTTCCATTTGGCAGCCACATCAAGTCACCGAACATCGATATGGCCATTAGCAGAAAAACTGGCTGACAAGGGTCACAACGTAACTTATATATTTCCCATTTTGAAGAAAATCGGAAGTCATCCAAACGTTAAAGAAATTACTCCAAGTCAAATGATTCCATTGGCGAAGGATATTGGAGGGGAATTGGACATCAACATAAAATTGAATGATACAATACACAAATTTTACGAGAAAGCGTTTGACGCTTGTTTGGGTCTCTGTGAGGCATTTTATGACAGTCCAGAGATTAAAGAGTGGTTAAATACGCCTAATCTTCATTTTGATCTTTTAATGATTGACTCGTCGTTTAGTGAGTGTGCATACGGATTAGTGTATAAATTTAAAGCGAAACATATTATATTTGCACCAGCGATTCCACCGTTTAGTTGGGATGGATTTGGAATTGTTCCGGAATCAGCTACTATTCCACCATTAATATCGATGGGAGGTGCGCCTCCCAAGGTCAATGAAATGGGTTTAGTGGGGAGAATCAAGTCGACAATTGAGCCAATACTTTGGAGACTTGGATTTGAGTACATGTATGTCCCAAAAATGAAGGCTATTATTGAAGACAAGTTGAATTTGACTGGGTTACCAGACTTACAGGAATTTGAAAGGAATACAAGTCTGGTGATGGTGAACCTGCATATTGTGGAGGAGTTCCCAATGGCATTGCCACCATCTTTTGTGTCATATTCGGGGTTGTGGTGTAGTAGGGATAAGGTGAAAGCGAGAAAACCCCTGCCAAATGATTTAGCAAAATTTGTGGAACAAAAGGACAGTGATGGCTTTGTGTATATCAGTTTGGGTAGTTCTGTGATTGCTTCTACGATGCCAGTGGAACTCAGGAATAAGTTCTTTACAGCATTTAAATCGTTTCCTAAATTAAAGTTTTTGTGGAGATGGACTGGTGACATACCTGCAGATAAACCAGAAAATGTATGGATGCAAAGCTGGTTTCCTCAACATGACATTCTAGCGCATCCCAAAATTAAGGGATTTGTAACGCAGTGTGGACGTCCAAGTACACAGGAAGCGTTGTGTCATGGAGTGCCATTAATAACTATACCAATTTGGGGTAAAAACTATTTCCCATCGTTTAATAATTTAGGGATTTTAGTTTGCCTGTAACGGTGTGCTATCTGATTGGATATATATTTTGAATTGCGACATTTGTATGTTTTGATGTTTCAGCGGATCAAGATTACAACGCTGACAGAATGGAACAGGTTGGAGCAGCAATTAACGTTGACATAATGAACATGACTACGGACACATTGAAAGAAGCTATTAAAAATCTAGTTTTCACTGACAAGTAAGCGCTTTTTACTGATATTTTGAAAATTATTATCATCTAGACAATTTAATTTTCATTAATTTTCCTCCTTCTGAAACAGGTACAAAAACAGAATGTCAGAGCTTTCTCAAATATTCAAGGACAGACCGATAGATCCACTGGATAATGTTTTATTCTGGACTGAATACGTTCTCCGTCAAAAAGACACCAGTCTCATGAAACCTTTGGGAACGCATCTTACTTGGTATCAGCGTAGGCTTTTGGATGTCTACCTTGTCATTGCTGCGACTTTGATGATAATACTTGCTATTTTGTTCTCTATGACATATTTCTTTGCAAAAGTAGTTCAAAGATTTGTTCAAAAATTGAGTGTTAATTCAAGGAAATGTAAGAAGACTGATTAAAATTTGTGGATTAAAAAAAAGAATAATCTGTTAAGCAAAAGCTAGAATCAATCTACTGCAATATTCATATAGCACAATTTTACCGGAATAGTTATGTAATTCAATTAAGTAAAATAACATGGCAAGTATATGTTTTGAATTCAGCATATATTTTGAAGAGATTAGTATTTTATTTCTAGAATTCTTATGACTGTTTTCTCGAGCTTTCCCAATTTCTCGTGAAACCTTAAAAACTGCATTGCAGTTTAGGGAATTTGGTAGTTTGGCAGGATTAAAGTTCACGGAAATCCCAGGACGACGAGCTCTGTCAAAGGAAACATAATGCTCATCGTATGCATGCTGCCTTTGTAATTGTACGAATCATAAAAGGGATTCCCCCAAAAAAAGGCACTTGCACTTGAATGGTCGATTGATCCTAAAACCCACAAGAAAAAGGACCCTGTATTTTATTTACATAGCTGCATGTATATGTATTGTAATATGGTGCCTGAAAAATACCCTGAAGTCAAGTATAAAAGCTGCCCTGAAATTTCTTCAAGGCATCACTTGCTAAACTCGTCTCTATCAATTCACTTTGCCTTCACCACCACATCAAACAACAATTTAGCTATTCAACCTTCTCAAAAAGCTCACCCAAAAATACTAAAATATGGCTTTCCAAAAGAACATCATCTTCGTTGTTGCCGTTGCCCTTGCCTGTGTGCTTGTTGCTGTCCAGTCATCTCCAGTTCCAGATAATATTATAAGTACGTATTTTCAAAATTAATATTTGCCTGCACTGACCAACTCCTTTCCTAATTTATTTTAAACATTATAAAATTAGTAAATTCATTAATTATTTTTTATTTATATTTTTACAGTTGAAGCTGCAGAGGTAACATCCTCCTCGGACACCACAAGAGAAGGACGCTTTTATGGGCTTGGAGGATCCCAAGCAACAGCGATTGCAAGTGCTAACGCTATGGGAGGTGGATATGGAGGATATCCTTATGGAGGTGGTCTTGGAATCGCGTCCACTAGTGCCGTAGCTCAAGCTGGAGCTGGTGGAATGTAAGTGAACATACCATTTAAAAATAGTTCCCAATTTCCAAACAACGATTACTTTCCAAATACGAAGTTCTTACAACCATTTTCTTTTTTTGTTTTTAGGGGCTATCCTTACGGCAAGTAACTGGTTGGACATCACTGCATCGACTTTCTCTGGCATGGATCTCAAATCATCTCACATCTTTCCACTAATCCCAACTAACAATAGATATTTGTACATATGTTTTATTTATCTGAGGGTGTTAATATTTTATAGTTTACCAAATAAATATTTTTGAAAAGTTAAATGACAGATTAATGGTGTTTATTCCTTTTTTAAATCATTAATTATGAAATTGATTACAAGGCAATAAATTAATTCTTGCATAAATTATACAAATTAGTGTTACCGATCATAACACTTTTCCACTAACATTCAACGTTTTCAAATGACCTGCATACAAACCCAACACAAATTTCTGATAAAACAACCTATTAAACACTCCATTCAGTTTAATATGCTCCAAATTCCCCAAAAGTGGAAACTTTCTCTCTTCCAACTCCTCCCTCATTTTATTTTCACTTCCAGACAAACTATTAAACTTCCAACTAATTTGCAATCTTCTCAAATTCCTCATTTGACACAAGCACTGCCTCAAAATAATAACAAACAAATCCATTCTCGAACTTTGAAAATCAAAATGACACGTTGAAATGTGATCCCCAAATTTTCCTAAAAATCTTAAAACGTGAACCCAATATCCTGCCGTTAATCGTCCTTCCCAAACCTTCCCAAAATCGACGGCTTTCGCAGGAAAAGGATTCCTATCTTGATGAGATTTCATAGCCATACAAAATCCTGTAATGGATGTTGTACTTCTTGGTGCAAATGTAAACTGTCTTTGAAGTAATTTATCTGTTTCTTCATCATTCCCAAGATATCCATCAACACTACTTTTCCACATGGTACAAACCAGTCTGCAGTTACAAACGTCTTGTCTATTTAAATATTTATTAATTTTAGGGAAAATTTTATAAAATAGCCAAGTCGACTTTGAGGGCTCCAGGATCCTTTCGCAGATAGTTGATGCTTGACTAATATTTGCTACGTCAGTGGGTTCCTCGAGATGACCTAGAATAATTTCCACT
>JAQFXM010005947.1:0-14056 GCA_034693345.1 Entomobrya multifasciata | reverse complement strand
GACGGCCGGATGGACGGACGGGATACAGTCAACCACACCAAAAACAATAGATACTCTCATCGAGTATCTAATAAAGTGGTATGTTCCAGTTCCAATGCACTAAAATGATGTAGTTTTTTCGGTGTTCGACAACTACTATTTCCAGATGTGCGTATATGAGTTGAGTAAGGGAAAGTAAAGGTATTTGTAGAAATAGAGCTTAATATGAACACATGGTAAAGCTGCTAGCTGAATAATATTAGACATGTTCGTTTACAATGCTGGTAGATGAAGCGGATTTTTGGTGTTATTGGCACCATCATGCTTTGCTGGCACACGCACAACCACTTCTACAACTTGAACTACCTCTATCACAACGTTCGGTTCCTTCTGTTGTGGTATATTTGTTGGAAAAGGAGTTTGAATCTATGTATGCTTGCGAGCTCATTCGGTAAAAAGCGTATGCTCTTTTCTCCAGATAAGTGGATTGCTAACTTTAAAGGGATTTCACTCTCACGAAATATTGCCAATTCTTGCATCTTTTGCTGATTGAGTTCTCAGCCTAAAAGACTCACACTTACAAGACTTGTACAAACTAAACCGACTCGAACAAAAGTGAGTGTAGATATACTGTATGGTGTGTGGTGGTAGGGTGAAGGTAATGGTGATGATGTGGATGGTGAATAAAGCTGCTATAAAGAGTCAACGAAATTTTACACATCCCAGATTTTCCCTACTTTAAGTTATAGAAATAAATAGGAAAGAACCACAATTTTACTTTTCACTCACCGCCTCACTTTGCACCAAACTGCAATATTGGAACTTGCATGTTTTTTTTGTAACCTTTGTTGTTATTTCTTTCTTCCTATTGCGGTGTTTTGATCAGTGAATTGGTAAAAGCTTTACTACACATCTATCACATACATATTATATGTAGATATAGATATTTTTCAGTGGTGGCATGGCATACACCTTTCTATCTTTGCCTGTCATCAATATTGATGGTTTACCATATTTCATGTTGATTGCTTCACAGTTGTTTGTAATGAAATGCCAAATGCAGCACATCAATTGTAAAAAATGGAAAAACAAAGTCATCAAACAGTTTAATGGTGTATATGATGCTTGATAAATAAATAAATAAATAAATAAATCAGTTTATTGTCCAAAAGATAAAGGGATCACATTCCATTTATTAAATTAGAACCTTCAGAACGATTCCAAATGTATGATTTTGAATGTTTACATTTGTGCGTCAATATTTGCATAAAGGAAAAATATTAAAAAAGATAAAATGATGCTGCTGTGTTTTTATTTTAAGTGTTTGTGAAATATTAATTATAAATGGGGTTTTTATGCCAAACCATTGACAAATGACTCAGGACAGTTATACTATATTATGTAGTTATATTCCACATTATACAAATCCAACTAAATAAATACATATGAGTGGCAATCGAAATTCTTGAAGCCTTGGTTGGTTTGGATTTGACATTCAATCTACTTGTGTTTCATCTTTTGTGACCTTCCTTTTTTATTTAACTGGATCACTTTAGTTGCTACATGTAGAGTGTAATTCGATTTTAAAGGTATATGTTCAATAGCTTATATAACAAAAATATTTTCTCTTACAACTTCACGTGCAACATGGAAAGTTGATTGCACTGAGGAAAGTAGTTTAAAAGGGTTTTGCAACGAAAAGTCCATTATCATATTCAAACTGTATTCATTGTTTGTCATCCTGCCAGCGATGTAGATCCTTTATTTGATTTTTGTACGTTTTTACGAAATTTTATTATTCTTGCTTGAGTATTAACTTGACTTGTTAGTTATAATAAAAATCTCCGCACTGTACTTGAAAAAATGAAAACGTTCTTTGTAGTATCAGATATAGTTGTTTTTTGCTTGCGCGTCATATTATTACTTGGAATTCGTGCATCATCAAACCAATAACCCAAAAAGGATTACGATTCTTGGCAAGAAGTTTTTTCTAAAGTACATTATAAATAATTGCTCACAAAGTACATATAGTTGACATCTAATCTCTTTCATTGTTACATAAATGAGATTTACTTACTTTCTGTCTTGTAAATTTTCAGGATAGAAAATATTTTTGCATCCCTAGCCAGAGTTGGTGCACAAAAATTAGATTTAAAAAGTTTGGATGAGAAGATTATACGTGCCTATTAATGTTACTTCCTTGTTATCAAAATTCTATTATTGTTTAATGGTTAGACAGAATTCAACTCTTACCTTACAACAAGGGTGCAAATGTATCGAAATGTCAATGTTTTAACAATCTACACACTGCACGTAGTTAAGTACATCACAATGTACCTCTGTTGTTTTTTAGCTTGTACGAAAAGTGAATGTTAAATTGAATGCTCTCATTTAAATGTATGATAAATGGACTGATTTATGTTGATGTGAAAAAATCACCGTTAACTGCACCGTACACAGTCTACAGAGTTGACATTCACTTGATGGCCAAGTGAATCAATGAATGAATGCTTGAAAGTCCTGCCCTGTATTTGGCAAGGCATTTATGGCTTGCTTTGCTAGCTATGGCTATTTTTATTCCCCATCGCTACTTCGTAACAAGTACTGTGTTTCAAGTACAACTTTTTTACTGCCTTCCTTCACCCAAGTTCGCATAGTGTAGTGGTTATCACATCTGCCTAACACGCAGAAGGTCCCAGGTTCGAGACCTGGTGCGAACAACGTTGCTTTTTGAATTTTTTTTATCTGCAAACTTGTGAACTGTGTCGCAAGAAATCATTTTGCTTATCATGTCATTTATGTAAATACTATGAAATATTTCTTACGGCCGAATTAATAAATAGGTTGAGTAATAAAAGCATCAGGAATGCAAATGAAATGAATAATTCATTAATGTACGGTGGCGATGGCACAATGTTTGTCAGAGATTGTAGAGGTCCATAGTTTTATAGTTGAAATGGCTTTCTGATTGGTACAAATGAGTGAATAATCTTCTTATAAACGCACGCAGATATCCAAATAGAAAAGGAACACTTTTTGTAAAAAGCGTACATAGCTCCAGTAGAAATTAAGTGCTCTCCAGTTCACACCAAAAGGATATCCAACCAACCCACACGGTCATAGTACTCAACTTATGATGATGATGATGAAATGAGTATAAAGACTAAGATTCTAAAAGCATGCACGCATCAGTCGAGATGTTGTTGCAGTAGGACTAGTACTTCGCTACTGTTGAGAAACATTCATAAAAGCAGACAGCTAGTTTTTCCACAAGGCAGGGAGCATAATGAGCTGTTTTTCTGTCTGGAGCCTCTATATGTTACTGTTACTATACATAATGCATACATATTTAGTCCAGAGCCTTTAGAGGGCATCTTTTAAGTGAGTGCATGCATTACTTCAACCTTACAACTCACATTGTTACACAGATGTTGCTCAACATCCATGAAAAGAACTCAGCCAAGAAGAAGGAACATGCAGAGAGTCAAAAAAACGAGCTCCTTTCACTCTTTGCTTTTTCCTCGTGTGCAAAAAGGTCATTCCTAGAACTGTTGTGTGTGCATTCGAATCGAAAAGATATGACTATGCCAACTTCACGTCTTCAGCTGTAGCAGCTTAGACTGACTTCATTGTTTGTCTGAAGACTATATACATGGTCCATTGTTTTTTGGTGTTCTGAAATTTCTATTGTGGATTTTTTAAATATCAAAAAAGCAACAAAATTGCGGCGTAGTTTTCTACAAAAAATATATTGTGCAGTAGATTTTGGCAAAAAAAGATATTTACCAACTTTTTGTTTGTCAACATACTTAAACTATATGCTAATATTTATTGTATGACTCAAAAATTCAATATCAAAGCAAACATACCTGAAGCCAAGCAAATTTAAAATATTTAAGCATGTTCTCATGTGCGTCATTTCAGTAGGAATTTCTCTTTCACTTTGATGTCAGCTTTGTCAAATGCTATTCTTAGAAAGCAATGCTGGTACAAATTTATGGATCTATGGCTAGGCATTTTTTGAAGTATTTAAGATGATATATAACGTTGAATGAATGAGGCATAAAGTCTATGAGGCAACTTAAATGATATTATGACAAGGTAATTAACATATCGTGTGACCAAGTACCCTAGACATCGAAAGCTTTCTGTTATTAACAAATTAATTACACAATACAGTACAGTACACATCATGTAACGTTCTTAAATTCAAAGAAACCAATTTGCACGTTAATGTTGCCAATTTTACATAGGCTGGCGGCTGGCACTGGCACTATCACGTGCTATCGTGCTCAGGAAAATCGTGCATGCATTTAGCATTTCCTTGTTTAAAATGTTTTGATAATATGGAGAAAGAAGTGTTTTACTACATTTAGTAGATGGAAGAAATATTTCAAATTAGTCAGTATAGTTAAACTGTAGATGTATAACTAGAATATATTCAAACTGCATACTTATGCTTTCCTCGTGATGTGATACATTAAGTGGATGGAAAGCGGAACAAATTTTCTTTTATAGTCTCACCAAAACTAACTGAATGACTCTCTTCTTCTTTACTGCATCTTCAGTTTAACTGTATCAAGTGGTAGAACTTGTAGTAGTTCGACTTCTATTTCCCTACACTAAACTACATAGTAAATTCTTGAGTGTGCACAAAGTATTAGTATTTTAAAATGTTGTTGGTGATATCGGTTGAAAGGAAGAAAGCACATGGTTGATGCTAATAGAATTTCTCTTGACACAGCTGTAATGGGTCTTTTATTATTATTTGAATTAATAGCTTTTTATATATGACTATAGATGCGTATTTACTATGATCCTACTTCAAAACACAGTTTTGCGTATATTTTCAAAAACATGAGAAGAAACTAGAAATTTGCAAGATTCTCTTTTCTTGTTCGAGTGAAAAAGTAAACTACTTTATTTTACTGTAACATAAACGTAAAAGTGGAAAAAATCATTCGATTTGAATACTAACCGTATATTCGTCAGTTATAAGCACATTATACACTCCGTAGCAAAATTGAAAGACAATATAGTCAAATATAAAAGCTTTTTAATGGTTAAAGCCTGAAATTTTGAATTTTTGTAGATGTAATCAGGAAAATAAGGATTCCTAAGTAAATATTATAATCATTAACAAAACTTATTTCATGAGTGTTTATAATCGGAATTTGTTATATGCATTATACGAACTTGATTGAGACTCACTATTTTAAAGTTCGGATTATTTTTTATTTTCAAAGAATGAAAGCTGCAGTCTCGAACTTTTGATACAGAGCTTAAATATACCTATAATGTAGCTGAGTCGAATAATAATTTACAAAGTTTAATGAAAGGTAACAGAGAGACCAATCCAAGTATCCAATTCAGAAAATGGTTGTGATCTTCCTTCTACAATTCTGACAGCCATATTCAATTTTTACTGACCATAAAAGATGTATCAAAACTGAAATCAGGTACTGCAAAAATCAAGCATGTGGAAAAAAGTCTATGTTATGGGGATCTAAATCTATCACACATGCCTACACATGCACGTATCCGGTTGTAACAAAAGAAAACTCATAAAAGGTTTTCTCAAAAGAGCCTTCAAGTAGCATATTTTCATCATCGACTTACAAGGTTACAAGTAAAACGTCCTATATATTTCACATCCTTTATATTTATTGGAAAGTGTAAGATATAAAAAGTGAAAATAATAGCTCCCCTAAGAAAGCTTGTGTGATGAATATGTGAAAAACGAATTTCATCCATCTGGAAGTAATCATAGTGGATTGTAAATTTTATCTTTTCTTGCTGTATGTTTTTGTACACACTCTATGCATGTGTGTATATGTATACTTATAAATCAGAGTGAGATTACGAAAATGTAACGAGTAGACTCTTCTTTTGTCAAAATGCATATAAGCCTATTTCTCTATTGAACTGGTTTAGAAAAAGGAAAATTCTCAATGCCATGCCATATGGTGTTGTTTGAAGTTGCAAATAACCAGAGGATTTTGACTTTAGTAGATCAGGTACAATTTATGCCACGCAGCACTTTCCTCTTTTTTGTATTATTCTTCGAATGAATGTGTACGCTCTACTCTGTTCTCTGAAAAGGCTCATAAATGTACTTGGTGGGTTGTTCTTTCTCTTCTTGTCACATGAATTGTAATGGTTTATATAAGGATAATAGTATGAAAAGACAACATTATTTTTTCCAAATTATACTTTTATTGAATTTCTGCTGATATTTTTCAAGTGAGTGTATGAAATTGCGTAACATTTCTCCAATTTCAATATTGCGACAAGTCTTGCGTTTAAAGTTAAGAGTGTGTATGTGATTATATGCACAAGTAACTATCGAGAACACTTTTTGAGTGTGTATACAAATATTCAAGTAATTTTTACTTTCTTTCTTGCTACAAAAGCTGATACGGAGAATCACAAGAGAGAAGCCTTGCTTTGCCATTAGTGCTCTTGCCAGGAAGCCTTTTATAATGGAGTATTTTTAGCAGTGTTTTTTCTCTACACTTTTTTCCGACGTTGGTACACATGAAAATGCAACACTTGAGGGTTTTCTTACAATAATATGATAATGCAGGGAAATGTATCCATGATAAATAATTCAGTGAAAAAAAATCTACTATTTGACTAGCTAGTGAAAAGTAGATGGGTGTTACATGTTACACCGCATCATCAGACAAACTTTTTGCTAAAAAAACAAACAAAAAAGTACGTCAAATGAAGAAAAGCAGCCCTTTCTACAAAAAAACTGTATCCTTATTTGTTTCATATAAGTATAGGAAATATTAAACGTGTCTCCTACGGTGTTCTATTGGGAGCAATATAACAGTATATCGTGAAATTTTTATGTTTTAGTCTTAATGAAGTGATGCGCAGATTGAATGTCTTTGAAGCGTCAGAGTTGTTAACTAGGTTTTCAGATCAAATTTGTTTCGTCCGAGATACCTGGACGAAATGGTGAGCATGAACTGGCCTTTTGGGCCGGATCTGCTTCACATACATTCTTGTTGTTGTACAATCACGATTTACAGGATTAATAAAGTTTCTCTGTTGGGATTTAATAGTTGTCAATTCTCATGCACAATAATGCGTGCCAAAAGTGCAGGTCATCGGAACAAAGTTGAATGTAAGAGATTATGTAAAGCAAACAAAAGGCACAAAATATGACAAAATACGAATGACGCAGCATTTATTTGAAATAGGAAAACGAAAGAAGAAAGATGTGTTATGATATGATTTGTTGGCAGATTGTTTCTTGTTATTGCCAAAGTTAAAGTGACAACATGACAAGCAGACAGCTCGTCTCCAATAAATACATAATATGAATCCCTGGCATGTTTCAAGCTATTTTCAGTTTGGTTCAGGTACATTGGTTCTGGCTGTTAGAACATAATTTATAACCTCGAGTATAAGACACATTATATATTGATAAAACATCTCTGCTGCACCGCAACACTACGTAATGGACGCAATAACACTATATACTTCGTGAAACTATGTATAGATCTTTTCACTACAACTAAAAAGCAACAAACGCCGCAAATAAATAAACCAATTGCACCACCACCACATATGCATGTGATAGTTCAATCGTTCATTTTCATACCTCTGGTGGCACTGACACCTAGATTTTATATCCACATAATATTCATATTTCATATCGATAAACTTTTTCCAGTGAGTTCACATGATTTGAATTATGAGGGAAATCAGAAGGTACCATGTCGATTTATGTTGTCATTGCAGCTTAGATTCAGAGGGCAAGATATATTGGCAATATCCTGTCTAACTTTATGCATTCTATATTTAGTGATTACCCTTACTAACTTGACACACAAACAAGACCACGAAAAGTACAACTACAGGGGGAAAAATAATATGTGTTGTGAGTGAGAAATACATTATTGAGCCTGGCTGAAATTGCTACCATAAACAGATTTCGTTATGGTATGGTATACGTGTATGATGGCTATTCCATTCAAGCTCACACTCGCACTCCACAACTCACCTTTCATTGTAGTGCAAGATGAAAACTTGGTTACTGGCTTGTTTTGTGATGGCGTGTCAGACAGCTCCAGAGAGAGTAAAGCCAGACTTGGTAAATAGTACACCTCTTCAGCGTATAGCCCTCGCAACAGCAGCAGCGTTAATTTGTAAACGTAAAGTTACGACTACACGCAATCCATAATGTATGAGCAACCTAACGTCATTATCATCATACAGTAAAAAGAAAAGACAGACAGCATAAGAAGAGGTTTTTGCCTTGGGATTCTCACCATTTCTTTTCTCCCCAACAAAGAATCAGAGAGAGAGAGAAAGATGAGAAAACTGAATGGAGAAGTGGAGGTGGTAGCAAGGCCTGTCTCGTTGCAATCTTAAGTAACTGACATTTATTCCTACTTTCATTTCTGCCAGATTAAGTATCTACCTGAGCGAGCACATATAAAATGTATATGTTTTTTGCAGAGAAAATTTACCTGAGGAAAAAAATTGCACCCGACAAGCCATTTTTTGCAAGAAGTTTTTTCCACTCCTCATTCATTTGCTTGTTGAACCTTGCGTTCTGAACTGAATCTCTTATGAAATATAAACTTATTAAGTAGACACGTATTCAGGGCGTTTTTTGCATCAATCCAATACAAACCTTTGAATCTTTATGCATACATACATGAGAAATGAGAACCGACAAATTTGTCTACTACTATATTACAATGGTGCTTTTAAGCCTCATGGACAGCGGCACCTACTAAACTTGACTGAAATCATACACGAGCATGACTATAATACGTAAATAATTTGACAAGTAGTACTAATAATTGTCCTTGTAAGCTACCGAACATGTCTAGTCAATGAATACATGTTCTCCATTGCTTTCTCACATCAAAATACTCATTTTAATTTCCACTCACGCGACTTTCTCTTTGATTGTCTTACGTTTCCTGAAATTTGAGAAGCGTAATGCTGATGAATGTAGACATGCATAAAAACTTCATAAGTGTAAAAACTAGTATTGTACAAGATTTATTTAAGCTTAAATAAAATATATTCACATTTCACATTGCCAATCCAATGAAATATTTTATAACTTACCTATGTACATTCGTTCGTATGTGCTGTGAAAGCTAGTTTTGCATATAAGTTGCACTGAAGAATATACAGCACAGCAATTTCTTAGTACCACTATCTTATTTGACTTGGTTCGACAGTATAATATAGAGACTAACTTGATTTATGCTCCTCCACAAGTTAAAACTGACAATGACAACTTACATGGGAGGCAGTGGAATAATGCCTTGTTCAGACTTCAATGCTTTGCTGTTCCTTACAGTTGGAACTGGAATAGTACAGCTCCATATATTTCTTGTGTATCGTTGATGCTTTCATTTCTACTAGTCTTTACGCTGTTTTGTTCACTCATCTGTCTTGGAAAATCAGAGCAGCAACGTCTTAAAAATGGAGTCCTGTCAGACTGTACATTTTTGATGAATTAAAAGCGTATCCCTAGTTCAAGCATTGAAAGGCTGACTCTCTTTTCTAAGAAAGAGAAATTGCTTGCTGAATTGTGAATGTTAGAATAGAGAAAGGAAAATCCACAATCCGTACAAATTCCTACCGGGCGGAAACTGATTGATCATGTATCATGTTGACCCAAATTTGGAGGTACATCGTACATTTATAGTACATAGTACCAACGTGCATATGTGGGCATATATGAACAAATATAAGAATATGTATATATTGAAATGGAAGAAATCCAAAAGCCTGAATTTTGAGAAATTGATGCATGAGTGCTGTCAAAGCTAACTTGAGAGTAATGTTTGTAAAACAAGAAGTTGAATTACAATAAGCATTAAATACACACTTTAATTGCAATTCTTTATAACTATTATGTACGTTCAAATCTGATGTCATAAAGTTTCCTTGAGGTTTGAGTTTGTGATACTGAGTACACAGTAAGAAATAAGGCAGTATGTGGTGCACAGTAGGAAATGGTTTCTTCTTTGTTGTTTGCTTGTCAAAGGTAGCATACCTGATCGACGGAAACTGAGCGAATACAATAAAATATTGAATGATAGAAATGGTATGGAGTGTGGTTTGTGGTGTGATGGTGGTAGATACAAAAAAAAACATTATTTCCGCGTTGAGTTTTGTGTGTTGTTATATGATTGTGTTCGGAAGCAGGTGCATGAGGTGGGTAAAGTTTTTCAAACGACTTGTATATGGTGTAGAGACTGGCTAGACCATGCTGATTTAAGCCACGCCAAGTGAAGCAATAAAGTAATGTACTAGCCTACGATTCCCATTACATCCTTTTGAATTATTTATTGATATCTCCAAACGTTTTTTTCCTTCTTCCGAGAGTGCACATCATGTTCTAGTTAGTACATCACTGGTGATGATAGTATTAAAGGATGTATACATATATAAAATGAGCATACATTTATATTACACAAACCCAGCAGAGAGAAACTTAAGATTTACTTTGATATATGGACCTGAAAGTAGTATAGGAAAGGAATATGAGTGTAATAGTAGTTGTAAAAAGGCATTGAGTTGGAGTTACATGACTTTCTTTAAAACATGCTATATAACAGGACCAAAAGGAGAAGAGATGTTGTTCACAAACTGTCGTTATTGCGATGCGATACATAACTACGAAATATACACATAGAAAAAGTGGGTAAGAGAGGATTTGCCTGCTTGTCGTTATGTTGTTTGGTTGCTGCAAAAGATTCTCCGAAAGTAGGACTTCGGAGGACTCCTTTTTTGGAAGAAGGGAAAGTAGCAGAGAAAGGAGGAAAAGAGCACTAGCGCAACTTTTTTTTGTACTTTCTGTTGTAATATTATAAGGTGACATTATTCCTTTCACAGTGAGTTGCTTGAGAGCCTTTTTTCTATTATCAATCCTCATGTGCACTTGTGTTGACTTTGTCTCTGGGCATTTCCCTACAGTGATTTGGTAAATACAAGCCACAGAGGAAAGTATACTACAAAACGCTATTATGATAAAAACAGGCAAGTTAGTAGTTCTTTTTTCAATCCATACTTATACTTTAGTTTTTCTCCCCGGCAGTGTGCTACCAAAAAAATCCAAAATTCAACCCAAATACTTTCTTTTTTGGTTCAATTGAGAATTTTGTCTGTGAGGGACACTATTGCATAGCTATGTATTCGAAGAGCCAAGTTTGGAAGACTTTTTTCTCCCATCGACAAAATGTTTTTGGTCTACATTAAAATCCAAACACAAGGGTTTTTTTGCTTGTAAAAAAAACTTGGCAATTGGTTTAGTTTTTTTTACTATATGCATATGCCGCGTGTACTGTTGTTGGAAGTAGTGTAAGTTTATATATTGCAATGTTGAAGATTTTGTGGTAGCAAGTATTGTAGACATGAAAACGGGGATTCACTATGGTAGACTTCTGTGTCATGACAACTTACACAAATGCTGGGATACGAAATGAATGAGAGCATACTTGCGTTGTCCTGTTATAATGTCCAAAGTAGCCAGTTTTCATAGCATTTTATACACGGAATTCTGCATTAAACGTCTTTATTAAAATCATTGCGGATGTTGTCATGGTTAATAATATGTAGTAAGAGTGTTCAATGAGTAATAAGAACATAGAAATTTATACTAATCTTATAGAATAGATTTTTGTACCTAAAAAGTGTGTAAACGTAACTGTCATATTTTTTGCGGTGAACACACCAATGACCAATATTAGTAAAGTAGTTGAGTACGAACAAATTTGAATTTAGCCTCATTTTTAGACTCTTGACACTCAATTCGACGAAGTGGAACAATGAAATGGAGTTTTAAAACATTCAGCAAAATGAAAAGTATTATCCGAACATTTTTTCACATGCATATATTATTACCGATGGCACTTTAATATTTCTCAGTGTTACAAAGTTAGACCATGAAAACTTCCGATCATTCAATAACACATTTCGGGAAGATAAATGAAATGGAAAAAGTTCAAATGGTAAAATACAGCGCATAAAAAAGTAGTACACGTTTTAGTACTATTTTCAATCTTTTTTTCACCTTACCTTTAAAAGATGAACTCGTTCAAATAATTTCATTTGGGTCATTTTGCGAAGCAGTTTTCGCAGAGTAGAAAGTGTTTGCTCACTTTTTTAATAAAATAGTAGGACATTTTCTGCGTAGGTCCGAAGTAAAGTCACCAATTTATTATCATGTACCATTTATCTGTTCAGAGCTTGCCGTTGTAAATTTAGATTTGAAATAATGATAAGTATTTATTAGGTAAACAATAAGTAGAGCAAGAGGAGTAGTGGTGGTAGCGATGAAAATCTTTAATAAAATATTATACAATTCTTTACTTTTTTCTTGCAACAGCCGTATCGCTCAGTATAGTATATTGAACGGAAATTCTATCAAAAAAAGTTTTACAGTAGACTTTACTCGTTCTCGTGAAGACTCGAGCGGTTTTTCTTCGATGTATTCAACTTGTACCTTACCTACATCTTCCTTTCTTAAGAATTGAAACTGATGTATACAAAAAGTACACAAATTGAAATTTTCGTTGGTATCTTATAGTAGTTTGTATTATTATGATAAAATATAAAACAGTCTATGACATTTTTATACTTGTGAACAATGCAAGTGGAACTTCTTTTCTCAGATGGAACCAACCAGCAGCCTGTGAATACAGCAGACAATCTTATTCCCCGTCTTTTGTAAATTTTCTCCTTAGCTTCAATGTGTGATGCTTTGTGAAGTAGGCAAGTAGATAGGAGAAAAGTATATAAAGAAAAATTCTTTGAACTCAAGTGTAAGAAAATTGATATGAAAAAGTCAATGAAACTCGTACTCTCGAGAAAATCTTACACGTTCAATAAGAAAGTTTCTTTTTTGCAGTGGCAGTGTGCTCTGTCCTCTTACCGAGTTACTTGAGTATATTGGAAAATAGGTTTGCAATATTACGTACTTTCTTCATACACACACGTTACGTTACAACAAACTATTGCTCTCCAAGAGAAAAAAAGAAGAGAGATCCAAAATCAATATCGACATCTTATTACATTTATATCCAAATATATAACACATTTTCTGGGTACACAACTACACATACAATATCCTACTTTTCATCATTTCAAATTATATAAATTTTTCGAAATGGAGAAAAAGGCCGGTTAACATAAATTAACATTTTTCAATGTTTTTCTATTCCAAGAAAGTTGCACATTTCATATTCGCTTTTGCAATTTATTCTCATTTTATCGTTCTCCAGAAAGAGATAAATACATTGCATGAAATTTAGACGAATGTATGTGCATTCATACCTTACGAAACAGGTAATGGAACAAAATTATAAAGCGGAATAAAACTTATTTTCCCCTGTTCAAGTGCCCCATTATGTTTTTAATGTAGCTTCTCGGAATTCTAACTTTAACTTCTATAGTTGAAATATACCAGGAAAAAACGGTACAGACAGAGAAAAAAGCATTCAGTATTCAGAACACATAATGTAGAATACAAGTCAAATATTTTATCTGTTTGATATTTGTATTCCTAACCCACCTCTTTTCCTTCTCTTTAGTGACCACTAGGACGATTATTGACAAAAGGGTGGGAAACAGAACAGGTCACTGGAACTTGAAGTGGTTTCAACAGAGAACACTTCCCGTTTGAAGATTTCTTAATAAAATACATGTACTCAGAATTCCATACGTTCTATACATCCTTACATCGTCTATTTTGATTAAAATTATCTTGACTCGCCATAAAGTCAAGAGAAAGGATGATTTATTAAACTGGAGAGTATAGAAAGACAATGCGAGGTTCAAGTAGCAAACCCTTTGCTTTCTCAAACATTTGTTCTATTCCACGCTCAATTGATCTGCATAATATTATGCATTGAGGAATCGTCGTAACCCTCAATTTGCTGTTATTTTGGGGCTCCAAAAATGATTCGCCTTATGAAAGATTTTGCAAATAACTATATTCTTACAATGGAGGTATCAAGATATGGAGAGGACAAGCATGATGATTTGAAAGGAGGGATATGACTCCAATGTATTCCAATATTGGTTACTTTGT
>JAQFXM010005946.1:0-14059 GCA_034693345.1 Entomobrya multifasciata | reverse complement strand
GTAGTTCAACCTAACGTAATCTTATGAAAGTATGTACATAGTTTTGGTAATATACGTTACTACATAACAATATTCTTACTCAACATATTTTTATTAGCATGAAATTCCCTAATACAAAAGGACAAAATGGTCTGATAAACTATTGGTATGTCGAACGTGTCAACAAGTTCATGAATTTGCAATTGAAAGTGCACCAAAATTGTGGCTTTAAATATCATTTGAAATTTGCAGGTTAATTATACGTTCATGATTACGAGAATTGTACGTTTACCGTTATGAATTATATTGTTAAAGAAGCTATCAGCTTTAGTATTTTTAAATATTGAAATGATTGACGCAAATGGTTTTCATGTTTTCAAGACCTAAAATGGGGCATCTAAAGAAACGTTAGGGAACAAAAATTCCATTCAATTAATTTGGAGCTATATGAGGAATGCCTATTTGTAAAAAAAAATGAGTTGTTTTATAAAGTAGTGTACTTTTGGTTTACTGGATGTACGAATAACAGATGAACAAGTCAACAAGCTTTGAGCATTCATGCATGTTTGTGGATTTTTTGGGCATGAATCAAGCTCGAAATGCTTCATTCTGAAATATATCCATAACATTTTAGTAAAAACTGCAAAAGTGAACGAATATAAATTTTCCCACGATTCCCGTGGGTTTATCAATCCTCTTTACTCTATTTCATGTAAGCTGTGAAAATGAAGTACAAGTATAATATGACGAACATATGGTATTGTTTTCAGATTTTCTCATTCAGTAATTTATACATTATTCGTTGTAAAAATAGAAATAAAACTAACTTTGATCACTAAATCAAATTTAATCAAATATATTTTTTAACCTAAGTGAATTTATTCTGTTTAAAAATACTTTATTGGAGATTTCTACAGCTAAATTCACCGCACTAATACAAAACCTATACAATATTTCTACAGTCCACTAAATTATTTGTAAAAATTTGTCAATACAAATGTGTGGAATGTGTTTGATCCAGAATGCACAAAACAAAGTTTCATAAAAAATTCGCTGGTTTAACATGTATCATGTGATGTGCCAATAGGAGGAATTTTCTATCAATGGATTTATCCAATGTGATGGAAAAGGTAAGTTTCCAACCACATTAAAAAGTATTGCATACTAATAAACGTCTCCAATAATTGGTTCTTAAGTAATTCTCAACATTAAAAAAAATAGTTGGACCTAAATTTAAAAGGATCGAGATTCCAAAACTGGAATTGTAATGTACCAACACATAGTAATATTGATATACCATAACTGATTTACATTCATAATACGCCTTGCACAGTACACGACCAAACAAATTATTGAAAACTAAAACTTGTCGTGTCTTACATTATAAAGTGATTTTTAAGTGTTTTGATTATTCCAAATCACAGGTGCTTGAAAGAAGGGCTACTAGAAACTACAAACCAACAAATATAATCGTTGACTACAGCTTTAACGATGAGGGAAACCTTTTTACGTATAAAGATGTAAAGGTAATATGCTATATTTACAATCATTTTTAGAATATAAATTAAAATGTTCATGAATCAATGATAGCATCTTGGCTATCATTGATTCATAAAATTCATATTTTTCTCAGTCTCAACAAATCCTTAATATTATTAACTTGACTCAGACATTATGACGTCTTCGTACTTTTGACATTCAACGGGAATAAAAAACGATGTTTGACATGTTTACGAACGCACTAAGTCCTTAATTGCTACGTATAATATAATTTCCTTGTAACCTTTTCAATATAACTCTAAAATTTATTTATTTGTTTATTTCAATATTGACATTATCTGATTTTTTTTAATCTCATGGGAGTAAAAATTCCTTTTAACTAGGTTTGCAAGATGTGATAATTGTGTTGCCTTTAAGTATTTACTCGGTTTTAAGAGGGAAAATAGTGTTTAGGATTTGTGCATAAGCAAGTTATACATGTGGTTAATATTTCTATTATGTTGATATATGGTGAATAGAATAGTATGAAATTGTTTACCTTGTATACCACCTTATATTTATTGAATTTTTAATATTTTATGTACATGTATGTATTTACTGTCTTTGCCCCGTTGACCATGCCCAGTGAGCTTCCGTAATAATCAATAATTGTAATATAAATTAATCGAAGGTTAGAAAGAGACGAGATCTTGGTAAAAGTCAAGGCCAAACACCAAGATAATTGGTAGCCAGACAGTACGCTTCATAAACACACACGTGTAGTAATTAAATTAGGATATTTTTTTTATTGAAATTATATTCAAGTACAATACAGTACCGTTTTGGTTCAAACAAATGTAATACAGGCATGAGGCTTTGTAGGTTTTGCAGCTCATTTCATTCATAAGAATATATTTAGTATCCTAGACATCACATATAAAAATAATTACTTTACACTTTGCCCTAAAATGACATCAGAACCAAGACTCTTGTTCCCACGATAAAAGTTTTATGAAAGTATAGTTCAGTTTTGTATTTCTTTGCAGCATTTTCCGCATAAATGATTGACAGGTTATTCCAATGCCTAGCCAAAATTTCATTCTAAAAATTCTACATTTTTCCACGCAAGATGAATTCTTTTGTTCTGGCAAGTTCTTCCTGCTTTACGTAAACGTGACTATAAAAATTAGACAATTCGATTATAAAAGCAGCCTTTTGCCACAAAAAAACCATTAGCTTTTCAATTTTTCAATAGTAAACATCTAAAATATTGAATAAACTTAACTGTTTCACGAAACGATTGAAGAAACAAGCTAAGAAAATGTTTCTTTCAATTTTCCTACCTTGTGTTCTGGTTTTACTTGGATATTTACTTTATTTTAAATCAAACAAGGGAAAAGGAAATTTTTTACCAGGTTTGTCTATAACATTATCATTATACAATCCAGCAAACTAGATTTTTCATAACTTGTACTTATATTTTTAGGACCCACACCGTTACCACTAGTTGGAAATTTGTTATCTATTGGATTCCGACCGTATTTAACATTTACAAAATGGGCAAAACGCTATGGACCTTTATATCGGATCAAGATGGGATTAACAGAGTAAGCGTTCATTAAAATATTAATGGTAAGCGTATAATCGTAATACGTGTAACATGGTTAATAAACTGGATAATAGTGCCGTTATAGTGAACAATTATCCGCTTATCAACGAGCTATTCAATAATTCCGCTTCAACTGGAAGAATGGTTGATAATCCAACACTGTCAGCGATTACTAAAGGGCCATTTGGTAACTTGCTTTTTAAAAAATTCCCGTGTTATTACTTCCAACAAAATATCTGAAATTCGATTTTTGCACAAAATATTTGTGAATAGGTAGTGGAAACACAATTGGAAAACCTTGGTATGACCAACGAAAGTTTACAATGCAAACTCACCGCACTTTTAGCTTAATAAATGCTTCAAAAGAAGTTATGATGTTGGACGAACTGCGAGTCTTAACTGATTGGATTAAAACTAAGGAAAACATTTCAATTCCAACTTCGCACTTGTTTAGTGCTGCTATCGTGAATTATTTCTGGCGTATTATCACTGGAGAAAGGTGTCCTTTGAAGGAAGGCAGAGCTGCTCTTATTGATGCAATGGATGATTTCAATAGGTAAATATTTTATTTCAATTACAATCAAATGTTTATTTACAATAGTAGAACTTTTTAAAACAAAATTTAATATTTTTATAACATTTTAGAGCGCTTTTAAATGTTACAGCGAAAGGGCTGTTTTTTGCTCCATTTTTGAGAATAATTGCACCAAATTTGTGTGGATGGAATCGATATGTTGCGAGTATTGATGCTGTTTGGCAACTTTTAAAAGACCCTGTTAACGAGCATAAGAAAGACTTTGACCCATCTAAAATACGGTAAAATTTGCAAAAAATTATTGTACTTGAATTTATGACAAATTATAATTCAAATGAATATTCTGGTTTGAAAAAATTTTACAGAGACTATATTGACCATTTTTTGTTGAAAATCCAAAACGAAACTGATCCAGAATCCAGTTTTTACGGTAAACTTGGAAGTAAGTTTGTATATAATTATTAAAACGATTTGTTGTCTTAAAAATAAATTATGTAGTCAATTTTAAACTTAACTAAACACTAGATGAAAATATGATGGCTAACCTTGTTGAATTACTGGCGGGAGGATATGAATCGACGTTAGTGCTTTTTTATAATACATTTAGTGCGTTAAAAATTGCGATTCTAACTTTTAAGTGATATTTTTTTAGATCGGCCGCTTTAGTATGGCCACTGCTATATTTAAGTGAATATCAAAAAGTTCAAAATAATCTAGTCAAGGAAATTGATGAAATAGTTGGTTCCTCACTGCCGTCACTATCCAATCGACAAGAGTACGTTTGTTCAAACATTTGAAATTAATTTGTGACAATATTTTTTACATGTTCTAACTTTCATTGTGTGTGTTTTATTAGCATGCCGTATACTAGAGCCGTGCTCTCAGAAATTCATAGAATTACTTCAGTAGGCAATCTTGGCCTTCCACATATAATGATTTCCGACTTGGAATTTCAAGGTTACCATATTTCTAAGGGAACAACCGTATTTGCTAATCTTTATGGTGTGCATCATGACCCCGAAGTTTGGGGAGATCCGGAGTGTTTTAGACCAGAGAGATTTTTAAACGAGGATGGAACCCAGTTTGTGCACAATGAAAATCTAATTCCATTTTCTGCCGGGAAAAGGAGGTGCAATGGGGAGATTCTTGCAACAGATATGATATTTTTGTTTGTTACTGGATTATGTCAACAGTTTCATATTTTACCCGATCCTGAAAATAAAGGAAAGGCGGATTTTCAAGCAGAGTTGGGAATGGTTTCGGGACCAAAGCCATTTAAAGTTAGGTTTATATCGAGAAAAAACTAACATGTTGGGTCATATAGTGAACTGAATATAGAATTTGACTGATTTGCGATATTTCAAATACAATGATTTTTCGCAAGCTTTAGAATATTTACCTTTAGTGGCTTTACTTTGAACGATTGTGATCATAATTTGACTTATAGAAAATAAAACTATAAAAGTTATTTTAACTATTGTGTACAATTCATTTTTGCATTCAAATAAATCTGAAGAGCTTGAAAAGAACCAGGTTTAACTTGAATACAAAAATAAAAATGGATTTGTAAATAACAATAAAAAATTGAGCTGTTTAGAACAAGATAAAGATTGTAATGAGAAAATAAATTAAAGAAAGTCTGATACTCATACAATTTATTGCGAAAACTTGTGGTCGTTAGGTCAAACATGTCATAAAATGTTATGAATGATATTGCTTTACTGAGTAATTTTTTTGTTATTTGTGAAAAGAGTTTTAATCTTACTTATGAGCAATAACGTTCATCATGATGACGTATTGTTTTTATGCCAGTATTTATTTAACTTCATATTTCTTATCAAAGCTGAGACAGGTTAAATTCCAATGGTTAACTGTACTGAGTAAAACTGGGTTTTCTGAAATTTACGTCAGCAAGCTCTTCGAAAAAACTCATAAGACAATATTTGCATGATAAATACAGATCTTTCATTGATCATTATGTTCGAGTTGCGTACGAGGCAATACTTTAAAGCTAGATTAATACATTTGTTAAATTTTGTTTTCAAAAACCAGCTGTGTTTACTTATTATCAAATAACTTAAGTATTAATTAAGTATATAACATGTTGAAAATATATTTTTTTAAATGCATATCAAAAGACTTAACCAAAACCGGAGTTTTAAGATCAAATGAAGTAAAATCAATCATGTTTTCAATGCATATGTATCTACATTTTAAACCTTCGACAGAAATATATTAAGTTAATAACTTGGTCATACATCAGTGTTTTGGACATTTGATATTTTACAAACATATTTGTTTAAGCTCGAAGACTGTTTATACTTTATAGTTTTATACATTGACTTAAATAGTTATTTAAATTTTTCGGCATATTTGTTAAATTTTAACACCATTTAAAACAACATGAATTCTATAGTCGAAATAACTTTGAATGTTAATTACAAACCTTGGAGTTACCGCTTCCGAAATTTCTACCGTTACCTGGTTTACTTGAATTGAGATTACCTGTCCCAGGTGGTTTGTTTGTGGTTGCTGTAGCTATTGGTTTCTTTGTAGTTCCTGTACCGGATGGTTTCGGCGAAATTTTTACGATGGTTGGTTTTGGGGAAGTTTTTGTTGCCATTTGCAAATTTGAAGAAGAGATTGGTGTTGGTACAATTTTTTCATTCGGTGTTTTATTGTTATTAGAATATGATGCAACATTTGCCCAAGAATTTCCTTGACTTGATGATTTGGACTGGGTGCTTGAGCCAAGTGCTGGAAATTGCTCACGATTATCTATGTTAATTGAAGTACTTGGCGATTTAGTAGTTGAAGTACTTGGCAATTTAGTAGTTGAAGTACTTGTTGGCCTTTTAGTTGTAGAAGTAGTAGATGGTCGTTGTGTGGTCGTACTCATTAAACTTGCTGGTGCTGGTGGAAGATTAGCTGAATTAAAAAACTTATCCCAGGCATCTCTCCACATGTCATGGGTTTTAAGATGTCCTGGGTCATTATCAGCATAATAATTTATTTTATGCAGTCGGTCGTTTGTAACTGCTGGAATTAGTTTAATTGCATTGTGAGCCAATGCCCTGGTAGCACCATCACCATGTGAGTATGCAGTGTTAAGTTGCGTCATTGTAGATTTTACAGCTTGTGGATATCTTTGCCCTCCTAATTGATTAAATTTACTCCAGTCAATTTCCCGTTCCCCATTTGAAGTTATTTGATTAAACTGGTTTACTAACTTTGAGTTTTGGTGTTTATCAATTGCTGTAAATGCAGCCAAGAAAAAAGCTTTCTCGTTGCCAACAAGTGCTCGTTTACATCGTATGTTTTTAAATTGTGTCAAACGACCACCATTACCAGATGGAATGGGAATCGATTTGAAATTTTGTGTTGGTCGTGATGAAATACTGTATTGTTTAAACGAGTTGGTTGGGCTAATTAGTAATACTTGTTGTAGCAAGTATGTCTGTTGTACGTATTTTGTTTCAATTTAGTTAATCTTACTTGCGTGGTATCAGGTTATGCTTAGACCCAATCAATATATCCAAAAAATACTTGAAACAAGAAATCAATGGCTTTTTAATGTTATCGGTTGATACAAATTAGACATACTTCATTACAGCTATTCAGTTTTGGATCAATGAAAGTAAATTTAAATTAAAAATATACTTCGGAGATCATGAAAAAATCGTACACAGAGTACAAAATAAGTAAAATTTTGTCAAAATAAAGTTAATTCATTTTTAACTATGATAAAGCCAACAGCTATTCCTCTAAGAAAAATATCAATTATGATTGTTAGGGTTGTGCTTACCATCATACGTACATAAACATATCCACTAACGATATCCAAACGTTGATCCGACCTTGACTGAAAACTGAAGACGGGATTTTACTTTCAGAAATCAAAATAAAGTTAAGCGTCAAACATGCATCACAAACAAAGACAGATGTATGAAAAAACGCTCTTGTCAATGATTGGGGGTTGCTCATTGAACATGACATTCAGCAGTCAAACAGTAATATGTATTTGAGAATAACATGTTGGCAAATATTTGGTGTAAAACCAATTCAGACTGAAGTAAAAAATACAGCATTAATGAACATTCCCCTAATTCAACACTAGTGAAACCTACTTAGGGAAAACATTCATGTGAACGTATATATTTATTCAATGTAATGAATTAGCAAAGGAGTCATTCGTAATAAACGTGTTATAAAAATGTCATTTTAAAGATAATATTTTAGTACAAAATTGATTGCATGAGAATTTTTTACGCTTATTTTGTGACGGTAAATAAAAATTCCTCATATAAACAAGTGAAAGAGGTAAAAAGTTATAACGACAACTAGCTTTTAGCATGTAAGCAAGCTTGTTCGCTGTTTTGTGAGAAGCAGCAAGCTTATGTGATGACTTAACATACATGCCCAATGTACTTTAGTTAAAACTGAATAATAATCTTACTAAACCAAGCTCCATTTTCCCACGATACTGGTTTTCATATCGTTTCATTTTAATTCCTGCGCATTCTTATTCTTATACGTAACACATACACAATGTTTTCTGAGTCTGGTGAATTGGGAAGTTTTTATTCAATAAGACTATACATTTTTATTTTAATACATATTATTAATATTGAAAGAAACTACGGTTGACCACTAAAGCTAGTTAAAATAAATATTAATATCAATTAAGTCATTTAGTTTTCAAAGAATTAATTTATTGAAGGTAGTTTCTAAAGCAAACTGCATTATATTGTGGCAAAACAAAAAATTGTGCAAAGTTTTCACGGATTTGATATTTCTTTGTTATAACTTATTACAATATTTGTATTGATTACATAAAAATTATTTTTCATTTTGACAGTCCAGAACACTACAGACAAAAGTTTAATAAAATAACCAACTGTTTTACTGTTTTAATACAAATCATAACATGCAGGAACAAAAGTAAAAAAGGTCCATGGTCGCTTCGTTAGGCAGTTAAGGAAAAGGGTAACATTGGAATTGTAGCACACAATTTATTTAATATCTATATGTGATTGACATTTAATGCAGATGCACAAAATAAATGGATTTATTACTTCCAGATAACAAGTGTGACTAAAAAGAAATTTCAAAAATTCCTTAGATCCCAAATCCAAACAGAGCACCAGAATTTCGATAATTGATCTTTCTTTGCCGTGCCAAAAAATCCGAAATGCTGAACAATGAATAATCAAAAGGACCACATGAAACTGAAACAGAATGGTTGGGAGAACCTATTACAACTACAATTTTTTTTAAAGTAAGCCAAGTGAATTTACTGATAATTAGGAATACTATTTTAAAATATAATGGAATTTTTATATTTGAAATGAAGTTGAAGTTCCTATGATCCTGTCACATTAAGTATAATTGATTTTCACCAGTTGTGTATTTGAAAAACATCCAAGAGTACAATTGGAACTCACGTAAGAAATATTTGCAAAAATAGTTAAATTCCGTTGACTTACTTGAGCATGTTAAAGGAATATATATTAATGTTCACAAAGAATAATCACTTAAATTCCATTTAACGTGATTTGAAACTAAAATAAATACTTGATATTTGAACAGATTAAATTCATAGTACAGGGCTGTTTACACATCATTACCAAAACAAACAGTGGATTCCATGAACAAACCTGTTTTATGATCAGTTTTCCTTTTTAGAAGCCACGTAATCGAAAATTTGTGAAAATTAAATTTACTGAAAAATTATAAATTTGTCGTCGCACACGCAATTATATTCATTATTGTTACTTTTTTAGTGCACGGATGCACAACGCGTGCTAACATCGCCAAATTGTAAGCTAATGAATGATTGATTCCGAACACTACAAAACAAGAAGGTAAATTTTAATACTCATATTTTCATCTTGATAATATTCAATAAAAAAATTCTGAAGTTTTCTGTTTTTTTCTGTAGCATCCTAACGGCCAACAAAAATAGGATACGTTTCAGTTTCACAAAACCAACAGCTTTCGGAATTATGTTACACTCCATTCGTAAACTTAATATTTCATGACACTATCAAGACAATAATGAAGAATCGACTGGTAAGCTAAAAGTTGTAAAATAATTCTACTTTTTATTTGAGGGTATTGCAAGTACCTTTATTCACAAAATCATTTTCTGTGTCTAAATTTGTTCTCTAAAATGAAGTTATATTTAGGATTAATAGTTTAAATGTGAAATATCAAAAGAAAATATTTGTGCTATTGGTCGGATCTTTTATGTTGTTGATAATGTAGAGAGTACGTATAAATGGCAATTAGTACTGTGATCATTTACATTAATCCAAACAACATTTTTGTTGATTTATTTTATATCAAAAAGGTAGATCAATTATTCAAATAAAATAGCTATATTTTTGAGATTTGTTTATAATTCTGGTCTGAAATATATCTAGCATAATTTATCAGAGTAAAACTTAAATATTTATTGTGGACAAAATCTATTCGTCAAAACGTTTTTGTTGATAACATTGAATCTTTTGGGTAATAGTCAAAGTATTTATAAGCTTTGTTAAAATGTTCAGGTTAGCTATTACCTAAAGTTTTATATCATACAGATTAACACAGCACTTTAAATACTAGAAAGTTTTCGAAAACTTCAATGACGAAATATTCTTGAAATTGTGTAAAATCTATGTTCATTACTTCAGTGGAGGATCAGTAGCGTATTTACGCTACCAAAAATAATATTTTTAATTATTTTTCTGGTAGCGTAGTATTTGTGACACCTTAAGGTAGCGTATTTGCGCTACCATGATAGTTTAAATACGCTACTGATCCTCCACTGTACTTACAAATTAAATATAAAACTATTTATTTTAATGGGAAATAAGCTGTCTTTATTTTAAAGTTTGAGATGTTTTAGACATAAAAAATCACATATTTGTTGGGAAATTATTTTTTACACAAAGCGGATCATAATAATGAATCTTCACCGTGGTGTAATTCAGAAATAAATTGAGCTTTGGCCACTTATTCGATGTTTATCATTGTTAATTTTTTTACAGAATAAACGAGTAACCATGTGTAGTTATTATCGTTTTCTGCCACAAAATTGTTCAGAGGGGAATGAAAGTCACGTGTGATAATTGGGATGACACACTGCGGGAAATTGGACGATTCCATTTAATTTACACTATCTTTACCAATCGTTATAAGACGTGATGATAAAAATAATTAAGTTCCAGTACACTAGAAAAATTGTAAGCTTTACGTTTTTTAAAAGTAGCACATCGAGTTTACAGCATTGTAAATAAAATACCTTAAGGTGTTTTTTTTTGTTTTTGAGGCAATGCTTCCATAGAAGGAATGGTCATCTGACAAAGCGTTCAGTGTATTTTAAGGAGAAATTATTTAAGGTGAAATTATTACAAATACTTAAAATAATTGTGATTTCCAATGGAAACTTTGTAACGATTATTTGCTATTTATTTACGTACTTTAGTTTATTCCAACTCTCATACGAAAGAAACATATTCATGTCAACATTTAAAAATTGTTTCAGTCTTTTTGTGACAAAATGTCGTGTTATTGTCCCAGTATTTTTGTCAATATATCAACGATTTAGTTACTACAGAAGTGACATTTGTAGCAAATATTTGAATAATAGGTAGCTTAATAGAATATTTATGTACATTCAATCTCAGGCATACCATTTAAAGTTTTTGTGATTTTGATAGCCAATTTCTCAATCATAAGATAAAATAATAAAACTGAATTTTTACATCAAATATCATTCTGATGTATAATAGATTTTTTCATGAACTGATATGCTTATAAGAATACCAAAGAACATTTTTGATTGAATTAAAAGTAATAGTAATATGTCAAGGTAATGACAGAAAGTCTCAAACCAGTGCAGAATTAAATAATAGCCAGTATACAAGGAATGAAGAGAATCTTGTCTAGTAAAATTGTCTAGTAATTGGAGTATTAAATTATTGGAGAATTGATCTAGAATATTTACCTTGCACTTTAATTAGTTGGGTACATATAGTAAGCTGAAAAAGTTTTTAATTGTAGTGGTCATTTGAAAGAAACTATGTTCAGAATCAAGCCGAAGCAATTTTTTTTACAATTTTGGCATCGTCCAAAAATTAAGATATTAAAACAATGTTAAAAAATTCTCCATAGAAATAAAAAGTGAACTTTTGGCCCCTTTCGTTTTATGAAGCAGCAAGTTAATTCATTTGTGTTTGGATCAACACGTTTTTTACTAAATAATCCATCATTTGAAAAATGTATGCCTCTGCTTGCCTCGAAAACAAATGTCTGTCAATTAAATTTAAAAAAAACTCTGAAAAATAAATTACAAAAGATGTACACAATTTCAGTATGAGCATCGCATTTCTTCGATTTGGCATTAAAAAAGTGAATGAATGAATGAATTCAATTTAAAATGTTAGCAAACCAGTACAACATCAGTAGTACAAGTTTAGATTTGGCTTTGTTCCTCCAGTACAGAAAATTATATGAAAAAATCTAACATAATGAGTTAATATTTTGTAGTACCCCAAAACAATAACGGTGCTTTGTAGAAAAAAATTATTGATTAAGAAATGCTATTGACAGCTGCTTACTTGTGTGTAGTTTTCTGTACAGCTTGAGAGTAACAAAAAGCTAAATTATTTTAAACAGAACTTTATTTGTTAGTTTGTTATTTTAACCGATTTCCCATTTATTACTACGATTTGCAGTTCAAAACATCATCACATAATTATTGCTTCTTTTGTCACAAATCAATTCTATATTCAAGTTCAATTTGCTGTAAATAAATATTACGCACTAGAATAAATATATTTCCTAACAACCAAATCAATAACCATGTACTGATGTAAACGTGAAAAACTAAATTAATTACAATTCAACATGAGATCGTTCATACAACACTGTGTTTAATTACAGTGACCGCATATCAATTTTTATTCTAAACTCAGTTGGAAAACTATTTCTCAAATATGCAATCAACAATTCTAAATTGTGTTGATTTTAGTTTGTCAAAAAGGAGACAACGTTATGATTTGATTACTCTTCGGACAAATGTATAACATTGATGCAAATGTTCAATTCAAATAAACGAAACAAAGACAAGTTTATTTTGATGCATACATAGTTTTCTTGTTAAAAGGCATTTTTATAGAGAAAGTTAAAAATAAATAATTCAATTTTAATGTATTTAACTATGACAAAAAAAATCTTGGGTTAAATAAAATGCAATGCCATTTTTTTAAATTTAAATAAAAATAATTAAGTGGCTATGTATATTAACACGAAATTTTCAGCTAAATAAACATTTTAATATTATAATATACCAATATTTATTTGAACATAAATATGCATACATGTACATGTAAAATTAAAGCATTTTTTTAGCCCACGTAATTCATTAGTTTTTATTGTAAATTTGTTTTATATTAAAATTAGTAAGGACAAATATTACGAGAAAACACAGTTAGAAAATTTACTTTTGCAGAGAGCAACTCACCGAGTATAATGTTTTTAACTAGTATTTTTACTGCAATGGACAGTGAGATATTAACTGTGTTTTATGTTTCTCCAATCGTGTGAATGGAGCAGTATGCAAATTTTTGTTGTCAGCCGTGGCCCCTTGATATTTATTGAGGTATTCCTTTTCAGGTGGTTTTGGTGAATATAGGTCAGATCTCATACGAGATTCGTTACTGCAAAGATGTTGGAAAAATGACAAAAATATAAATACAGAGAATTCTAGTATATATGTTTGGGTTTTAATTGCATCGATATAAATGTGCACACTTACTTGCGAGCCGTGACAAACAGGCTCGTTTTTAAAGATAGTTGGTTGGAATGGCTCATGATTGTGGTTAATTAGTGAAGATTTTTCAAAGTTATAATATATTTCAATGAAGGATACAATTCCACGCAAAAAAACTAATATTCTCTTTGTTAGTGTTGTAGTTTCTTCTAACCAATGTACCAACCTGTCAAGTCACCACTTTTATTTATATACTGATGTGGGACTACTAAAATTTATCGTCAATGTGACCATGTAAAATTCAAAGTTTTAATACTTTATAAAAGTTATTATTGTGCATGTAATACCTGACAAAATATTTGTGCATCTTTTAAGCAAAAAGTAAATTCTAGTAGAACCAGTGTTTAAATTCCGCAATTAATGGCAGTTTTTTCCCCTTACACGTGCAAATAAAAACTCAAATTCAAGACTATGTTTTAAACTTGAATAATTGTCGCAACACCTATTAATGGGAAAATCACCTTGTGATAATAGGTTAAACTGAACATGACTTTATGTAGTGAACTGACTGAACATGAACTTTTTTGCCAATTTTAAATTGCACAAATTGTACCTTGTGAATCCAGCAAAAATCATCATTTTAAGTCATGAAATGCAAATTCCAGAATTTTTTCTCTTATTCTTACATCATCCG
>JAQFXM010005945.1:0-14063 GCA_034693345.1 Entomobrya multifasciata | reverse complement strand
CTGTGTCTACTCAGTAAAATATGGAGTTTTTAAATATACCCAACACATATCCGTGAAATGTTTCGTTTGTTAGAAAAATGAAGTTTAAAAAATTCCGGACCTTTATTGTACAGGCTTTACTTCCATTCCTTTAAATATAATATTATTGGCGAAGGTAAATCTTTAAATCTCAAAAGTCTGCAATACCGATTGAAGTACCAAAACGGAGAAGGGACACCAGTGAAGTGTTGCTATTGATATAAAGTACTTCACATTTGATTAACATGGGTAACATTTTCCTCAACAGAGTCTTAACACATCTAACTACACACTTTAACATATCGCGTGGCTTAACTCAACTACTCGAAGATCCCATTTGTGTCGTCATACTAAGTCGTTCGTAGGAAGAAAGTTGTGTAACACGAGATAACTACGTGCGACCGTCCAACGTAAACATGTTTATTCACATTTTCACAAAAACTGTGCTTTATGCATCGCTCACTTCAATAGCTGGAGAGTAAAAATATTTAATTCAAATTCATTTGTTTACATTTTATCTAACATTTCAACCGGACTAAGACTCCAAAAAACTTCTATCGCCTAACTTCATTGCTGTGTCTTTTCGTAGAGAAACCGTTCATGGACACACGCGCTATGAAATTAGGATAAGGCGCTAAAATGTCTTGCATAGGAAGCTGTGAAATGATAAATCGAGAGTTCGTAAACCTCTGAAAATAAATATATGTTCTTAAGTACAAATATAATGTTTTATTGCTTGTCAGTTGTCACAAAAACTACGCAAAATGGGCATAAGTTCAAGCAAAAAATGCAAAAAAGATTAATATTTCAATGTTTAACCATAGAATTTGCACAATTTCATTTATGCATGCGTGGTTTCACTTTTAAAAAATCCGCATGAAACATACAATTAGTGTCAAATTACGACATCAGATTTTAAAGATCATTATTGTCCTTTGGATTATCAGACAGACAAATGTTAGAGCCATATTGTATGTTGTCCTAGTCTAATGTAAAAAGAGCTTTTCATCGCAGTGTGTTTTTAAGTTTGAAGAGTATTTTACGATTCTTAACTGAAAGGTTACGAAACTCAATTACTTACGAAGTTACGAAATTACGAAGTCGTCGTCCAAAAGGCAATAGAGAATAGTAAATACGAAAAGTACGTTTTGAAGTTAAGTCGACGAAGTTCCAGGAAATATTTTTGTGCAGTAAACATAATTAAAGAAATGTTTTCAGACAGATACGTGATTTCGTTGTTGAAAATTGGCTGAGAATCTCATTTTGATATTTACTTAGTTATGAAGAATACAAGGAAACACTTAGACCTCAGTTTATGATAGCAAATTACAAAAAAAAATCTTCACAAGTAGACTGGATCTTATAATGATTAAGTAAGCAAAATAAAACAGGACAAAAAGGACGAGCGCAATTTTACACTCTGAAGTCACGTTGGATAAGTAGTATAAACTTAAACAGTCGTTTCAATTAAGTACATTTTTACTAAAACTACCAAGATTTCACGAAGCGCAGTCGATTTTCATTTACTTTTTCCCCATACAGTAGTTTACAGAAACTCTTGTAATCACTATAGCGTATTATCTGATATCATTGATTGGAAACAGCTACAAGTTTAATGATTTGAATTAAGTCGCAATGTTAAATTAGTATGAAACATTTGAATTTGAACATTTAATAATGTGTGCAATAGTTTTTCAAATACATACATCATATGCATCAAAGCATATCAATTTTTTGCGGATTTTTGTACAGACTGTAAGGTTGACAAGTTCAACGTGAGTTCATTACGATTAAATCAAAAATTAGCATATTTCTTTCCAACTTCGTTCCATGCTAGGTTCGGAATTATTAATAAGCAGCAATTTTTATTGCACATAGAGAGTATCACCAAGCACAGGTACTCCTTTCCCTTCGAAACAACTAGGTAAGCTGTTAAAGTAGATCTTGTGCTCAGTCAAGTTTTACAGGTATGGGGGAACGAATGCGACGCGGCAGACGTTTTTGGTGAAAATTTACATGCTTTGGTTAAGCACTTTCACTATACAAAATGCCAGAATGGTCTCAGATTTAGCACACTCTTTTTGAGAACATTGTTCACTATTAACTAGTTATTTCATAACATAAAGCTGGAAATGCATTTTATACGCTGTGAATTTTTGAGGATTGGTGTAAAAGTATAGGTTGTGGACATTTTCCCTCATAAAATACACAAAACCAACAAAAATTGGATTAAAAGTTCAGCTTCACGTTTGTTTTTGTGATAAAATTTAACTTGCAACAATGGACGAACTTACAAAATTAAAAGCTATCGCAAACTTAAGTGAAGTGATATATTGGGCTACAGACAGAACTACAAGTTCCAGCGACAATGAAATATTACTTTCAAGTAGCGATTCTAAAACCCTTACTATTGGTGTCCGTGATGAACATCTTGTAAAAGTTGAAGTGGCTATCTTAACTTTCTTATTTATTATCGCGCTTCTCGGAAATTCCGTACTTCTGATTGGAATTTATTTCCGGAAACTGAAAATGACAAGAATGTACTATTTCATTCTTCATCTTTCAGTGGCTGACCTGATCACCACATGTTTTAATGTGCTACCTCAACTCTTTTGGGAAATAACGCATAGGTTTCAAGGAGGTAACATTTTATGCAAGTTACAGATTCAAATATCTGAGTTTCAAATATACTCAGATTCTTGGGCCATACTCGTCCTCCTACATTTTAGTAGCGACAGCGCTTGATAGATACGACGCAATATGCTTTCCACTAAGAAACTTAACATGGACACCAAAAAGATCCAAACTCATACTTGGAATCGGATGGGTTCTAAGTTTTATTTTCTGTGTTCCGCAAATCTTTATTTTTAGCTATCAACAAGTACACGTTGTCACAGGAATACCGACAATAGTAGAATATGACTGCTGGGCTACCTTTTCTGAATGGGGAGGCAAAGTTTACGTTACGTGGTATTCCATCACTGCTTTCATCTTTCCATTAGCATTTTTGATATTTGCATATAGCTGCATAACACGAACTATTTGGATGAACTGTAATTCAAAGGCAGCTACTAAAAATCAGGACATTTATGAGCTACAAACGACAAAAGTGGCGTCAAATGAAATAAATAAGACTTCATTTAGTGATAAAAATGTTGATGAAAGAGATAATGAAAATTCCATTGGAATAAATAGCAAAAATGCTGGTCACACGAATAAATTACCTGAGCATTCATGCGAAGTAGGAGGCTCTGTTTTGTTGGATTCGATTATTCCCATGCCATCCCAAGAGAACAATATGGAAGCACGAAAATGTAGTTTTTTCAACAATATGCCCGAAAACTGCATAATAACCTTTGATACAACCCAAACAGTGTTTACTTCTAACACTCAGTCAAATTCGGTTTGGCAGAAAGGACGAGCAAACCAAAATTTGTCCTCTGGTGAAAATGAATGCTTTCTTAAATCACCTCAGCCCAGTTCAAAATTGAAAAATATTTCAACAGTTTCACCTTGTACAGAAGTGCTAGTTAATTGTGAGTGTGAGGAACGTTTTGCCTCCAAAAAGGAAAAACTTGAAGGGGCCGGAAGTCTTAAAAACATTGTTACTTGTAACGAGGGAAAGCTTATTGCAAAATCGGCAAAAGTCTTATACGCAGCAGTTGAACACCCAAGAACCCACTCCTTAAACGGAATCACTCATGCCAAAATAAAATCTTTGAAACTTACGGTTACTATAATATTTTGCTACATTTTATGCTCATCTCCCTTCATTGCAGCACAACTGTGGTCAGTGTGGGATTCCAATGCAGCTGATAGTGCCTTTTTTAAAGGTTAGCTTTATTCAATGCTTTCGGTGAAGCATACTCACATAGTTAAAGTTCCTAGGCTTTCGAATATATAAATACGTATTTTTTGTTAAATACAATAAGCGTTTTTTTTTGATTTTACAAAATGGTACAGTCGTTCTGAAAAAAATTCATGGAATAGAATTGAATTAATGTAAATATAAATTTGGAATCCACACGTGTAAAAACTGATGTAGACATGATTCCAAAGAAATATGTCATCTGCCTTTTTCACTTCGTATTTACATATATCCGGACCTGTCGCTTTCAGACACAGCATCACAGGCTGTTTTCCATTGCACAAGTAACGCAGCATACGTTAGTTCGACTTGTTTTTTCCGTTTGATGTTCGCACTATCAAGAGTATAAAGTCTCAGCATGAGAATTTTTATTACTTGCGTACACTATTCGTCGACATGCAAATCGCATAATTTTATATAAGTTTAAACTCCATCTAAATTAAGTGAACTTAACAAAGATACAAATATGTGGATCTAGATCTAGATCTATACTCTATCTTCAAATGCAACAAGTCCTGATTCACACATCAAAAGATTTTGAATGTATTTATTGAAATACAGTATGCAAATATTTTACCGCAAAGGACCTTATTTGATTTACAAGGGGTCCGGGCTAAGTGGCTGTCAGTTATAAGTCACATACCAATCGACAGCTCTGAAGTCGCTAACTCGTTGCGCAAGATCACTTTTTGGGCGTTGAAATTGGCGAAAAATAGCAATACTTTTAAAGCTTCAAAACTATTCAGTGCTATATTTCTCTTCATTTGTATCCGACATTTCCGATCTGTACGGCGTTCGAATCATCTAGCATTGCACTTAATTATACAGTAAAAACATGACCCTGTACAGCATGCGCATGGTCTACAAGTACAGTCAAGTGCGATGATAATGAAACCAGTAGAATTAATTATGTTTAAGACAATTATTATGCTACAACCTGCAAGCATGTTTATGTATATGTTTGCTGCTTAATGAATTAAAACTGAAAGTAAGTAGTGGGTAGTAGAACGGATTTCGAATCATTTGCTATCGCTGCACTATAAACTCTTATATAAGCTTGATGTAGTCATAAGTCCTACACCGGGTATACCTTTAACCCATACAACAGCCCTCTTCAATAACGTTAGTTTTCGCATAAACTTGTACTGAACATCTAAATGACATAACCAACATTGCAAGTTCAGTTTTTCACATAAAAATAAATGCAAGCAAACATTAATCCCTTGGTAAACCGCTAAGGTACATATGCTACCTTTGAAATGTATTCTAAAGTAAAAATAATTCGTAAACGTTGCATTTTCAGGTGCTTATTTGTAGGAGAAATAAAGACAATAAATTATAATTTTCAAGATCTAATAATAGCAAATGTCCTCGCGACAATGTAAAAAACTTGCCCGTGAAAACATATAAAACACATTTATCTCCTGTTTTATTTTTGAGTAAGGTAAAACATTATAGTTTGGTCGTAGACCCACAAGTTTGAAATCGTAAAATGTTTCTCAAATTTGAAAATATCATGACTATTTGATGCTGTTCTATTATCTTTGAAAAATTCCAATATAGTCATAACTCATTTTTTGTTGCTTTCAGGTTCCACTTTCACCATTCTTACGCTTCTCGCGTCTCTGAATTCCTGCGCGAACCCATATATTTTCCTATTCTTCAATCGAAGTCTTCTCCGAAGTTGTTTTCTAGGAATCCTCCAAGGGAATCTCACGGCTCACAACCAAAGGAACAACGTCTGACTTGGTGTAAAATTGAAGTGAATACAAGGCCATTTACAAATTTGCAGTGCAGCTTAACAGCTTAATTTACAAAACAGGATATGAAGTCAATAAAAACATGTCTGATGTCTGATTAGTGAGCTTAGAGAGACACGTGATTATCGATTGAGAACATGCAGTTGAGAATATGTTGTGTAGCATGAGCTGTTGTTTTTGGGCGACTCGTTGAGCAACATTATTTGGGTTCTAACGGTCGTATGCGCCGTAGTCGTCAAATTTAACTTTTTGGGGTTTTTAAACTGGGGTATCATGAGAAAGTAAGAATCACAAAGTTTCAGCCCCCACACTTCCAGGGTGCCGGTGGCAGCCTCCGGGCACCGTCCAAAAAACCTCCTTTTTGAAAAATTATTATTTTTTGAACGCGTAAAGCAAAATGCTTGAAATTTGGCAGGTAGATGCAGAGTACTTACATAGGTCTACTCTCAAACAGAAAAACTGCATTTTTCATCGAGAGATTTTTTTTGAAAAATAAAAAACCAAAATTTTGAAGTTTGAAGATTTATGTAGCACAGACCCGAAATAATTTCAAAAACCTAAAAAATACTCATTGTGCAGATTTTTGTGTTCTATTTTACCACGTAAACGTAAACATCAAAAAAATAGGTCGATAAAAATAAAAGTTATGGCGATTTTTGTACATTTTTCGACCAAAATCTTTCGATTTCGACAGGTAAATTTTTGAAGTCAAAAATATTTTGCTTTCACGCTTTCAAATTAATAAATGAAGGCTCTTAAGTCATTTTATGTATCATTTGGTCCAAAAGAGGAACAAAACTTCCAAAAAATTGCTGCTAAACTCGTACAAGTAATTTTTTGGTAGAGATCTTTAAATTAAAACAGTTTATTCAAAATCAAGGCCCTAGAATATGCAACTTGTAGCATTTGGTCTACGAAATATGTGAGATTTAAGCCTAATGCTAGACCAAATTTGATATAAAACGGAAGTGTGGGGGCTGAAACTTTGTGATTCTTACTTTCTCATGATACCCCATCTTAAAAACCCCAAAAAGTTAAATTTGGCGACTATGGAGCATACGACCATTCAAACCCAAATAATGTTGCTCGTTATAATATAAGCCATCAAGTGAAGTTAGCAAACGTTTGCGCATTGTGAGTCATTTTTCCTCGAACTTTAAAAATTAACAATTTAAGTCCGACTATCTTCTCGTATTTAACTTGGACAAACAGTACAGATTTAATTCATACAAATTGAAGACTCCATATTAGATTTTATTTACCATGTAATATGCAATGCTCATACGTTCACTAGTCTTTTTGTCCACCAAATTAAAAAAGATATGAGCTATTCAAGTTGTATTTAATGTTTCATGAAAAAGTTTACCAAGTAATCTTATTTATTTAATGTATGTGTTCGAAAAGTTTATATCTGATCCACAGGCTTCGCCTGTGTTGGGAATGTTATCGGTTGTAAAAAAACATTCATTTGGATGACTGCATGGGAAAAATCGTAATTGAGAAAACATATCAAGCGCTCACGAAAAACCACATCACATTGATACTATCTGGGCAATCACACATAGTACCAGTTGGAATTGCTTTCAAATAGTCAGCTGCGTAGATTTTCGAATTATAGCTTGCGTAACATTAGATATAAATACAGAGCAGAGTAACTAAATCTGCTTAATTATTTGTTATATGCAAAAATTAGAATATGTAATGAAAATCAATTTGACCTAATAGGATAGAACAAAACATTACACAACTTTGTTTTCGACCAAAATGTACTTTTCATTCGATCAATTTTTTTAGACCAAAATTACATTCGACCAAATATGTCTTCGACTACTTTTTTTAGACAAAGTCCCCGTGCACCGTTAAATAATTCTCATAGGAACAAGCACATTAGCTCTAATAATGTTTCCATGGCTTTCGTCTATACATTTAAAATGTAATTCAAATTGTTATAATAAAAGGAGAAAATAAGCAAATCAACAAAGCGTCAACCTGTATTTTCACACACAGAGCATTGAAACTGGTTTTTATATCGTCTGTAATGATTTCATACTTCTAGTAGATTTTATGTAATAGTTGGGACATGAAGATGAATATGGATATAGAATAAAATGCAGTTTCTACTTTGAATGTATGATAACTATTAAGGAACAAAATTAATGTATTTTAGTCCCTTATGAGATTTATTAAACAACAAAACGTTATAATTCGAACTTTTATTTCATTTTATTGCTATTTTATCAATGTCTAAATTTGTTATTTTAGTTTTGATTGGTCTATTTTTGTAAAATAATAGGTCTTGAAGCATGAAATTAAACGTAGGTCTCGTAAACGATGTGAAAGTTATCGTCGTTATTATTTTTGTGACCAAATTTAATCTTAATAACATTTGTGACAGCCTTTAAAATTATTAATTCATTTTCGTATACTTTTCAAATTACACGTTGAGGTAATTTTTTGCATCTTTCTATCGTTTTGCAAAATGCAACATTAAAAAACTGTTCAAACTCCAAGGGCTTTTCGTCATCTACAGACGAAATCTATCTTACTACGTATTCTCTTTTTCTAACTTGCGCGATATTAACGTACTTACGTAAAACCTTGGGACCCACCACTGCATCAAGTGAAACGAGCATTTCGTCAATTTGAATTGGACTGCATAATCCAGCGTTCGAAGTTTTTGCACAATGTCATTACAATAGCCAATATGGAAAATAGGCTTGCAGCACCGAGATAATCGCGGCCAAATTCGTGCGTTCCAAAAACTACAAAAAGAGAAAGCAACAAAACTACAAGATAATTTAAAGAATGACAGATCATCAAGATTCTTTGCCTAAATTATCACTAATTTTCATCACCGTGCCGCATATCAATATTACTCTTGTATTTGCTGTTTGCATTATCAAAAAGAACATCACATTTATGGAATTTATATTTGCTAACTTAAATAAAAGGCTAATTCTATAATTTATTGTTCAACTTATGCATATATCTTTTTAGTTTAGCAGTTCTAAATAATATTGCAATTGTCAATTTTACACTACTGCAGTAACTCACCTGTATTATCAACATTCCATTGATGTTTAAATACAGCAAAGATGTAAAATTGATACTTCGCAACAGAGAGCAGCAAGTGTACGACGATCAAATTAGCCAAAAACGGTACCAAATCGTCCGATTTCGTCAGTCTATTAATGAATACGATGAGAGCCAACGAGTTTCCCAGAAAGTAGAAGTACCCTTTACACCAAAATGATATAATTTGGTAATGTAAAGAGTAAAATTTTGATTCAAATATATGTAATAAGTAAAAGAAACCCAATCATGCATGGAAACTCGACATGATAAAAAATAATATAAATATTTGCTTACATATTTGTGATAAATTTAAGAATTAGCTTACACAAACTTGCGTATGGACTCCAATCTTGTTTTGCACTTCTAAGCGGTTGATCCTCACAGTTTTTCTGATTATCAAGAACCAAATGTTTCCCAAACGCTTTTGTTGCGAATTCGGATTCTTTCGTCAAACGTTTTTTACCACTGGGTTTTGTTTTGTACTTGATTCGAAAACTCAAAGCCATGATGAATAATATTAAAAACATGTATTTCATCACCGTTTTCGATTCCATATTTCAATGTTTTACTTTCAATTTAACGAGATGTATCAAGTAAATTATTAAGCAAATGTCTCTAATGTGACTTTGGGACACACATCCTAATCTAGTAGTGTAATTAATGTGGGAATAGACTGCAAAACAAACTTGAAAGATAAATCAATTGTTGAGAAAACAAGAGTTGTTCTACTGCTTGTAGCCTGACTGAAACTAGTAGCCTCGCAACACAAGTCGAATGTTTAAATAAAATGGGGTAGCTCTTATGTGTGTTGTTTTTGATACGGTCTAGAAAGGACCTTTGTTGGGGACTTAAGTTTCCCTCCAACGTTATCAAAGCCATTTTTGTGAGATGAAAAAAATTAAAAGGTCTTGAATTTGGAATGATATAAACCTTGCTAGACGATTTAAGTTAGATACTCGATGAACACTTTTAATAATTTAGAAAACAATTGTCAGATTTGAAACTGAACACCAGATTCAAAACTTGCGCATTGAATTACCTCCATGTATACCATTTCATTGTTCTAACTGCTCGTGTTTACGATTCGGGGTTGACCCCATTCAGAAGGGCGGGTCAAAGTCAATTTGGGTACCCCATGTTAAGCCTTAAAACCATAGGATCTCAATGCAAAAAACAAAATTCTCCAATTCCTTACCGTCACGAAGTAAAAGGGAGGACCCTTACGAATACAAAGATTCCTTGATGCATACAAATCGTAGGCTGGGCACCACAGGACCTCATTGCTGAAAACAGGATTTCAAAATTCCTAAAGGCTTAGGATTTCGAAAGAAGGCCCTTAAGGGAACCCTGTTGATATGCAAACCGTATCTAAGTATTCAAGAACTTTATTGCAAAAAGCGGAACTGCAAAGTTCGTTGCAGTTTAAGAGATATACCTAAAGGGCCCTTAAGTTTACTTTTAAGGACACCTCATAATATGGCATTGGTAGCTTGAGGACAAAGAGAACTCATTGCAAAAAATAATTTTGAATTCGTTACCATTTAAGAGTTATAGCTTTAGGGTCCTTGACCGTGGTGTCAAGGGCTCAACCCTAGTACCTTGAATTGAGGTAGGACCTAAAGGACTCAACTACAAAAACCAAAATTTAAAACTTCTAAGCCGTTCCCGAGATATCGGGGCGTCGGCCGGATGGACGGAATACAGTCAGCCACACCAAAAACAATAGATACTTTCACCGAGTATCTATTATTTGAAATATGCTTTCATAATGTGAAGTCGTACAATCATGTAAATCGAGAGCAGTGCATAAAAAATACATGAATAGACACGATACACTACAGGAGTTTCATTTTTCATATAAAGCTTCCACACACACAATTACCACATCAAAGTCCACTAGATCTACGCTTGTTAGATTTTTCAGGTGTGAATACATTCAAAGAGGGATTTATTTCCACATCAGAGCACAGCTAAATATTAACCATGCGAAACATCTGCGGGTAACAAAGCCAACCGTAATATCGTACACTTCTTTTATTGAATCATCTTGTGCTGCTGCATGTGGATTTAATATTTCTGCAAATTTTACTTTATTCTTAGGAATGCGAGTTGAGTATCACTACGGTAGAAAAATATTGTTAAAACCAAAGCCTTGTTTGTAGTTATTTATTACTTTATGTTGAATATTTAGGGATTCCTGTCCTAGCTGAAACTACTACAAAAATGACCATATTAAACTATTTTACAGAAATACCTTTTTTGTTTGTCTTTGAAAGCCTTTCATTGATTTTCATCAATCTTTGTAACATTTAACTTGAGTAAAATAAATCAATTTCATGTTTCTAGACGATCCAGTATCAACTTACAGGTGCAAAATTACAGATCATGTTCAATCAAACACCTGGAAACCCAGAGGTGAAAAAAGTTCAAGCATGAAATTTCACATAAAGCAATAACTTGCTTGGACATGCTTTGTTATTTATTTTGTTAATTGTACAAAGTTAAGCTTTGCAAAAAGTTTCTGTTAGAAAATAAGCATAACCCAAAGGATTTAAGCTAACTAAGCCTCCGTATTGAATGTATATAAGAACCGACGTAAAAAAAGAGTCGAGAACATTTTAACATTCTGACGCATTTGATGTTACCACTTTGACTCAAGATAAGTCTATGATAAAAATCTAATAAAAATTTAAATTTGTAGTGAAAAGTCCTTTCAGTTGCAGGGAAATTGCAAAATGCTAGCAAAATTCCACTCAGGGAATTAAAATCGTTTTTGGCTTCAACTCAAGGAATTCGCATTTCTACAGACTGTTGTAGCTGTCCTGCATTTAAAACCGTACGATAAGTTTCCTCAACACTGTTTTTGTGTTACGAATTATTGCAAATCAAATTTTTCCTCTAAAATATATTATGAATTATATGAAAAAAGTAATGGCTTTAATAGATTAGCAAACAAAAATGGCTGAAACAGAAATTGGCCATTTGTACAAAAACTATCAATAAAGAGATACCCTTTAGAAATTAGCCTGCAATAAATAAAAACGTAATGAATGTCGAAATAAAATCTCTTCATGATGTACAGAAATCAAAAATGAGAAGTGTGCTTTAGTTTTAAATGCGACAAAAAACTGGTGGGTGTCTAATTGTGAAAAGGCATACATATATTGAAGAAAAGCTATACCATTGTTGGCAGCATTTTCCTGTTCAAACTTTTTCGCACGTACTGATAGTTTACTTATATATCATACAGAAGAGATAACCAAATGGATTATAAACAAATACTCAGTTCAAAACCTTACGTTCATGAATAAATTGAAAAGTATCTTCTAAAATGCGATAGGTCTTGTAAAGTAGAATGGTAAATTCATTTCAATACTATCCCTTCGAACCAAATATTAAGCCCTTAAACCACAGACGCATCTGCACTTCACAAGAATTATGAAGTAACAGATATTTTGCTTGTGATGACAATGTTTAGTATGTTGACCAAAACATGGGAAACTATTTAACTTTTACGAAATTTTAAAGCATTTAAAATGCACGAAACATCATGTTGTTATCCATTTACTTTCAAGTTATTTATAACCGCTTTTTATTTGCTATTTTCTTAAGATGCGTTTTAATAATTAAGCATAAAATATAAGTGCTTGATTTTGTAAAAAAAATCATCGTTAGATTGTACTACGTGAGCTATTGGCACGTTTTAGTTTTAAGACTGTACGGGAAAGATTAAAATCCCGTTTCAAATCATGTAGTTATGATGTTAAAAAGTACATTTTTAATACATATTTTGGCATCATATAATGTGTCAGTCTGTGGCTTCCAGTGAATAACATTGTACTAAAAATTGTTCAAGTGGCATATAATGATACATTTCGTATACTTTTTGGGTTTAAACGACATTGCAGTGCCATGTTTAGTGAAAATTGTGTCACTGACTTTGTTGGAATTCAAAGAAGAGCAGCATATTCACTTCTGCAGAGACCTTCTAAGACTGGCAATCCAATACTTCATCGAATTTTTAATTCAAAATCACTAATTGACTCATCATTATACAAAATGTGGACAAGTCGTCTTCTGGCCAGTTCAAAAGAAAACGATTTACACTATTTGATGCTTTCACAATCAAATACTTAACAAATTTTCCCTAAAGTTATTAGTATTTTTATATTTATTTGTAAATTGACCAACCAACTTTAAAAATTGACATGTACATAAAGCTTTCTTGCCATGTATGGATCGTTATTATTGTAACCACTTAATATTCTGATCTGAAATAAAAACCTAATGAATGAATGAAAATTAAAACATTCTTGTGAACACATATGCAAAATATTCTTTTCGTGTTATAAAAACGATGTACTCCTTGTTCAGTCGTTAATATCCCAAACTCAGTAACGTTTTTTACAGAAAATGTTGAAAAATATGTAGGGCCTCAGTAGTTTTTAATATTTACATTAAAATTAAGAAAAAAACATTTTTACATTTAGTAGTAATGAAATAACCAGACACCCGCTTTTTTAATTTCGGGTTTGAATTTAAATTTACATAAACAAAAGTAAGGTTAACGTTGATATCAGAAATACGCACAGAAAACATACATTCACGCCAGCCGCACACTTGTAATCTTTCACACCAGTATTGCATTGCATAAAGTAAATGCAATTCGCATTTGCTTTGCATGTTGGTGTTGAATGAATTGCTGACCGTGTAGTATCAAAATCTATTCGTTTCACTGTACATTATTGTGTATCACAGTGTGCAAAACATCGAACTAATTTCTGGCAATAGGTGCCTAACTAAATAATGTTATCCAATTTTGTTGCTCATAACTTCATGAAAATACAGACACACTTATCTGTTTTGAAAAAAATACTAAGTAGACACGAATCAAGATCATGAATGACAAGTTTTTATTTTATACAGTACAGTATACTAAATAAATACCCAAAAAATTGCATCAGTTCTATTCATTATTTTGCTTATGCGAATGTTCATGTGCCCATTACTATCTTCAAGTAAATTACCGAAATTCATAATTACCTTAACCACTAGAATGAAAAGGTTTACTACACATTTTTTATGGACATGCAAAACCTGATGAAATGTTTGTTCAAAAGATAATGAGAATAACGTCATGTACTTTCTTTGTTAAAAAAAGACACGGTTAGAGCGACCGGTTTCGCATTTATTTTGTTTGCATCTTCAGGCTGACAAAGAATAAAATTAAATATAATTGATATTTTAGTAAAATAAAATGATTATGATTAAAATTTATGTACACTTATTTTGTATAAAAATATAGTAATTATTGATTGTATTCATACCTCTCACTGTGTTAT
>JAQFXM010005944.1:0-14065 GCA_034693345.1 Entomobrya multifasciata | reverse complement strand
TACCACAGACGACCCCTTGGTGAAACTGATGGAAACCACAGAGAGACTTGTGTTGAGGAAATGAACTTTAATCAAGACGGGACAATTCAAAAGGTCAGGTTAACTAGAGAGGGTGTTACAGGACCATTGTTGCCTTAATCTTTAAAACATTTTTGATGGGAAATAAAGGTTTAAATTTATGTCAGTTGTAAATCTTATTTAAAAATTAATATTTCCACTGGAATCATTTAATCTTATCTATAATCTATACGAAAATTTTCTTGTGGTCATTTTTATTCTAAACTTGAGATCCAAGTAACAAAGTTTTACCGGGAAAATCTAATTGCTAAAATGAAGTGAGCTGTCAAAATAGGCATGCGTTTTTTGCTATACTGGCTAAATGCTAATTTAAATCGTTTTCCATACATACTAACTTCAATCTGTTAGATTGTCGACTTACAATTTCTTTAACGCAAAGGATTTGTAAAGATCAACCATAAATTCATCAGATAAGACATGCATGCAGACGATTTAGAGCGATGCATTCATATCTCTTGTCACCTACTTTTTAGGTTTAGGTTAAGAGAAATGTGTAAATTGTAAAAGAAAATATTTTGGAAAATATCCCAATCGTGACAGTCTGCCGTTGTCTTTTCATGAACTATTTTAGTACATGTAAATCCGTCGAACGAATATATATGTAATGTTTAGCATTAGTATAGTATGACATGAATGAATCTGCAACGATAAATGTCTACAACGATGTTCTGAGGCTCGGACAGGGTTTAATAAATCGATCAATTAATTAATTGATATGAAACATGAATTACATATAATTAAAATTAGAACATTTAGACATGGTTAAAAATCCAGCAAAACAGCGTTACATGTTTTATAGATTATACCTTTAATTTTTTTTACATTTCCAACGGTGGCTTCATCAGGCTTGTTGTTTTTAACTTGTTAGTATAATTTTTTAATATTTTGAATCCAAATTGGTGGTTACATTTTATTTCTAATTCATAAATACAATTAAAACAAAATTGTATGGAAGCATAAATTTAGATTAATTTTCCAAAATAACAGTTTCTCATTTACAAACTATGGATCATATAACCATACTTATTGCAGATGCATGTATGTACATATATCTAGCATGGGAACATATGTACCTGATTAATAAATGATAACTGGCTTTGTCAAAATATTCTACTATATTTTATTCAAAGCAATTCCGACATGGAGTTTAACCAAGTTTCCCAATCGGATATCGAATCAGAACTCCACGTGCTCAAAACAAGATCATGACCAATGTCTTGAATTATGTATGAAACTTAATTAAATTTTGATTGAATCAGAAAACAACTGATGATAAAGCTTTTCAGTCTCGAACAGAATTTTCCTATAAAATCCCATGCTACAGTTAACAGAACTAGAAACAGAGGATGTACAAACAAACTAGCTTACAAGTTGCCCCTTACTTGTAATGTCTTACTTTATCTATCCGAAATTCTATGTAAATAAATATGTACTACCTACTTGTAGTTTGTATTTGTGTCTGTCTGCAGTGTTGACTCAAAACCAGTCATATCGATTTCCTAAATCGTTATTCAGTTACATAATAAACTAAACTTACATATTATGTCATTCAAAAAGACTAAAAGAGATGTTTATATAATATGCTAGCAAAAATTATCTTTGACAAAATTACAAGAACCTAACATCCTAACAAAGACAAATGTGCGAAATTTTGCTTATGTTAAGGTCGGAAGCAAGGAAGGTAATTATTCGTTAAATGGGTGCTTTACTACCTTCTTTTTCTACATACGAATGAGCAATTTCATTAGGAATATAATATTTAGGTATTGGAGTTAGGTAGAAAATGTTATGAACATCAAAATTACTAAAATTTATGTAGTGGAAAATCTTTAATTCTTTCGATTAAATTTAAAAACTCATTGTTGATTAAACAAAGTGCATTACACTTGAAGTTTAATGAATAAATAAGATCGAAATAAGCCTTCAAGGTTTCCAAGCACCTGTACATCAGTAATTAGATTAGGCCTGACTTTGCTTTGCCTGACTCAATCTTTGCTTACCTCAAAAGTTAAAGCGTTTCTAATTCTATTCTAACCATACATTACAGAGATTTAGATAATAGGTACCTGGCTTGCATGATCACTTCAAAAATGCTAGTCAACAACGTGCCGTTAATCTCGTTAATTTGTAAAATTAGTGAAAGCATAGGAAGCTTATTGATTTCCTGGGACAAAGAACAAAGACGCATGAAATTTACAGTGAATACCAAAGAAAATTTCCAAAGGAAATGCCGCAAACTAAGAAAACGATGTTTTCTACATTCTTTCACCGTTTTGATTGTCATTATTCAATGTCTATTAGGCAGAGATACCTCGGTCAGCGTGAAGGCTCAAGAAGTAATTGCAATTAGTATAATGCAATGCCTCACCTGTCACTTATATGCATGTTTAGTAAAAGCGGAAGTAGTAATTTTGTACATCAACGGACAATTTCAATTTCATGACAAGTATAGTCATTTTGTAACTTCTCGCTCGCGAGATGGAAACTGGAAACGGACAACTCTGACAGAAAGGTTGATTAAGTTGTTTGCACAAATCTTTGCACTTACTGGAATAATATTTCCAGCAGCAGTATCTGGAGTACACTGGATGCAACCTTGTACAGCTTCGTTACCTGGATACTGGCTTTTATTGGAATGTATGGGGCCCAATTCTGATTCTCGAAGACACATCCTTTACGAATATTCGATGGTTACTATAGGAACTCTCGCCAAGGTCACTGTGTTTCTGTTCAGTCAATGGATTTGGCAATTTGGAGTGCATGCATCAATTTTTGTTAACGGGGCTTTAACAGCTTTGGGAACTATGGGTATTCGATGTCATCTTATAACGTAAGTACATCTTTAAATAATGGGAAAATTCAAATAATGCGGATTGCACTTAAATCGTCCTTTTTTGATTTAGGTTTTGGAAGATTTTCAAGGCAGGTCAGCTCTCAATACAGGAAAAATTTATAGCATTTCGTCAAATTCAAGTTTTGGTTAGTTTGGCAAATTGTATTTCTCAAGACAGTGCTTTACCATCTCTAATAATTGCGGGGATCGGTGGGATAAGCGCTGGACTGGCAATGCTTATCAAAATACCTTGGACTTCAGATAATATTTTCAAGCTGTTCATATTTACATCCTGTACTATAAATGGATTTCTTGTATTGGTAGTATGTTTAGGTGGCATGGTTGCTGTGCATAGGGAAAGTAAACATCTTCTTCAGAAAATGAAATGGAAACATCATTACATGGGGAAAAGTACGATAGAACGAAAAATGTACAGAAAGTTTTGGAGATCCTGCGCAGTTATTAAGATAAAGTTTGGTGGCACAAACTACGTTGAAGAGTTGACACCGTTGAATTCTCTAAATTTTTCTATGAATGTAACAGTTCAATTCTTGCTTTTGGGAGGTTAGATGGATAATACATCATAGAATGTTGATGTTTTGAAATCCAAAATTAATGTTAAGCATTCATGTTGAAGAGTAATATAATTAGTTACTTCAGAAGAACAAGCATGCATGTTTTATTTTATACGCTTGTGCTGAAAACCAAAAAAGTCATTAAAGTATCATAATCCTAATCTTTAATCATGACGCGCACGCAAATTACGCATTAAAATCCTAAAAAAATAACATCGGTTACTTGAACAAAAAGGAAAAAAATCAAAAATATACGAGACAGCTTGCAGACTTTGATTTTGGGTCATTTTAGTTTAAATCTTCGTATGGCCAGAGGCAGACAAATATACCGTGCTAAAGTTAACTTGTTCAAACAGAAAACTGAAAACAGTTGAGTTACAACTGATAATCCGTGTAGTGTCTTCCATTTAATTTCATTAATTACAAAATGCACTTGCGCACATATTTTGTTTTAATATTTGTTGTAATGATTCTTGTGACTGTCGCCAACAGTAATACAATGCCAAGTGATGTACCTCCAACAAGAGACTTAACTTCTCCAGCAGGTAACGATTTTTTTGGAATTCTGGAGTCGAGCGTAGTGGAATTCGAGTGACTTATATTCGATCAGTGCTTTAAATTACTTTTTTACTTTAAATAATTTTAGGAATTATTCAAGGGGGATCCAATATGGCGATTCAAATTTTAGGTCATCTTCGCGTTGGAGTTGACGGCATAATTGATAGCATTGCCTGGGTAACTTACTTATTTTTTGCGATTCTGAGAAGTAACTAGTAAACTTTTGGCTAAAATAATAATGACTATTTACAAAAAGTATATTATATTATGGTTATATAGTTTTTCCGGGGGTAGCTTTGAATGTTCACGTTGTTACAACAAATGAAGTTGAGGTTCCGAGACGAATTTTTTTACTACTACAGCACATTAATTCACGACAGAACAACACTTACATCTACATATGTACACTCTCAGGTAAATTCCTCCTTTATTTCGACTACGGCACTCGGATCGTATTCATTAGTGGGCTATTTTTAAAAATTTGAAATAAATTGTTATAAATGTAAACGATTCTCATTCCTAATCATTAAAATAACCAGTAAATTATGCTACTAATTGTATACTGTCGAATGTAAAATTTGTCATATTTAAATGTATAAATGTGTATAACGCTTAAAACACGGAATTCACAGGGAAACCATTTAAAGCTACTAAACTAATTTCCTTTCGTGATGCAACATTAGTCAGAATAGAATTATTATTTTCACATATATTAAGTACATAGTACATCAATATATAATTTTATGAACGACTTTCTTCAATCATTAAATTAAATGCACTATATTTACGTTTCATACTTCGTTATTTCTCATAAAAATTATTGTAACACCATTATTTTTAAAAATAAAGACTTTATTTCGTTATACATACAAAATACGGTATTTGTACCAGCTAGCTTGCAATGTTAAAATAAGATATTGAGTATTCGAAACGATTCATGTGTAAGTTTTCATTCTAAACTCGGAATTCATTAGACTAAATTACTTAACAGGTATTCGCACTACTATTTTAGTAATATAAATTATAGAAATATACTATTTTTGCATAAAAACTTTTTTCTCCCCTAGGAAACGAACCTACAAGTTTTATTTCCAACTTGCCCCCGAATATTCTCAGTGCCCGTATTATTAAGATGTAGCACCAAAAGAGGACCTTTGCAACATTCCTGATCAAAGATCTTAGGCCATCGTTTCTAATCTACGATTTTTTAAATTTTAACTTAACTAAAGTGTGACTGACTGATCACTCACTTACGTTATGTTATACAGGACTTCAACATGAAAGTTTATTAGCAAACCAAAGTGAACACTATCGAAACCAAATTGTATTAGCGAATCTATGTAAGTATGCAAGTTTGTTTGATTTGCTAAACCAGATTTACGTAATACGTGAATAACACAAACAGAAAATTAGATAAGGTTTTATTTTATTGATAAAGAACGCGATACATAATCTGATAAATGCGTCAACGTTTCAATAAAGCGAATACTGATATGTATTATTTGTAAAATTGAATTTTTGTATTAAAAATGGCATTATTTGTAGTAACCCATGTGCCAATTTACACTTTGTCACGAAAAACATCGTTTTGCTTTGAAATAAGTCATTCAATTAAAAAATCAATTGCACCAAGTGAAACTGACACTGTCAATAGAATTTAATTCTCTTATTACTGATTGTAATGTTTATAATCGCAATTTTAGGATTATAAGAATAGCAGTTAAAAGTTACGCAAAAACAAGTCTTGTATGCGAATTCAAGAAAACCTGACGAGTAAATACTTTAAAATCCCTATAAAATGGTTATCTGAGAGTACTTTACACACATAACAGCTTCCACTTATTTTTTCTAGCAAATTCGTCACATCGGATTTACAATCGGACATACCATTCATATCAGAGCAATCGTTTTTTTTTAAATTGGTAACTGTATAAAATCTCTCTCATAGTTGTCCTACAAACAAATTTATAATTTTACATATTCAGTTTTACTGCGTCAATGCGTTTTTGGCACATTTAACAAGAAGAATTTAAAATAAAATTACAATGCATTTGCAAAGTTCCCCTGTTGAATTTCCTGCTCCAGTTCGAACTGGCAGGATGTTAAATGAATATAATCATGGAACTGCCAACGGAGAAATTTATATTCGAAATGCAGTCTTGAAAGTGAATCCATTATCAACGGATTGCGATGCCACTTTGAAAAAAGCACTCGGCAAATGTTCAACTTCACGTTCGAGAAACCAAGCACCATGGAGTATTTCTGTTGAGGTTGGGGTGAATGTTGCAGGGGCACAATATGACTATCCCTACGCATACGACGAAATCCATGAAATCCAAAGGGACTTTATTCGAGTACGAGACACTCATTCGGGAGGATTGTTAGAAAACCTGAGAAATATATTTGGAGGGAACCTTCAAATTAAAACAGACTTATTGGACATTAAAATCAATTATCCAAATTATAATCCAGCTGCACTCAGCTTAGAAACTTCTGGTTTGTGCTAAAGATTTGTATTTATTTTTATTTCTGTAAATATCTTAGAATTATTGAAATTTAGGACTTAATTTTAATTAACTACTCAGTTTTTATATCTTATATTTTACATAGAAGAGAAAGTCAACCTTATCTCAAGTCATGGTACTTATGGATATGAGCTTTCTCTAAGCAGTGATGCCGTCAAGGATCTGCGTAACTATTGGTCCAAACCTAATATTATTTATCACGGAACAGCAACCATCACTGTAATTGTGCCAGATAATGATCATGATGACTATATTCAAGATGTTCTCTGCATCAATCGAAAAATACTGAAGGATGAGGTCGCCTGCGACGTTACCATCATTCCTAAAAACCAAGTTCCGGTTAAATGTCACAAAAACTTTCTTTGTGTACACAGTACCGTTCTAGATGCCATGTTTCAAAGCAAGATGAAAGAATCAAATACGAATACAGTGGAAATGCCCGACATGACGGAACAAAGTGTTCGAGCTTTTTTGGAGTATTTGTACTTGTGGGAAGTGAAAGAGGCGAACAAAGACTCACTGATTGCGTTTGAACTTCTTCATGCTGGTCACAAATATGACATTAAGAAGCTGGAGAAATCCATGGAGAAGATCCTTTTGTCCAAAGAGAGCACTTGGTACAACGTTGACGTGGCCATGAAGCTCTTTTTGTTCGCTCGAAATCGTCCAGAAGGAGGCCAACTTAAAATGAAGGCGATACAAGTTTTGAAAGCGTGAGTTTAAATCCAAATATAGTTTAAAATATCAATGTGCTATGGTTGATCAAACTATTTATACACTATAATTTCGTACTATATTTCAATATTTTATTGATAGGAATTTTGTTGAACTGGAGAAGTCCCGAAGTTACCAACAACTTTTCCAGAAGGATCCTAAAGCTGCCATGGAACTATGCAAGTATGCTTTCTCCATCTAATTAGTTAGTTTGGGCATATGTGTGCTTTTCATAAAGTTGCAACTTCCATCTCAATTAGAATCAACTTGTTAAGCTATACAATTGTACAAAGTATGAACTATTAAAGGATTGTCATTCATAATATAACACATATTTGAATTGAACTATTTGTTTTGCATTACGAATAAATAATTACATAAACACGAATCATAACATATTGATGTCAAATGTGGCAAATTGTTTAACTAAATAATTGAAGTTACTTTGTACTTAATCGTATAAATATCATAATTCAAAAACTAGACAGTGTTAAAATAAGATCTTGAGAATTCGAAATGATTCTTGTATAAGTTTTCATTCTAAACTCGGGATTCATTAGACCATAACACTTTACAGGAAATCCAACGGGATGCAAAGGATTCACGGTTTTCACATAAAAATCTGTTCCATTGTTTTTTTAAGCTTTTTAATTTTTTGTTTTTATTTTTAAGTTTTTTTCACAGTAGGGTATTGAAACAATAGGAATAGAGTATAATAGAAATGTAAAAAGTATGGTGTTAGGTGTATGATATGATGAGTACTTTATTTAAGATGATAATATATAGTAAATATGGTAGTTATTTGGCTTAATGTTGTACAAAGAAACTGATTATGTGTGTATCGTGATGACGATGATGGTAGAAGGAAATAAAAATGTGTTTGTGGCAGTAATACATGATAATAGTTTGTAAAGAATGCTTATCGTAAAACAATGCATTATACTTCTGATCTGGCTAAATGTTCCAAATCCAGCGTATACGAAGTAGTTGAGAAGAGAGTAAGTTGTTTGCATGTTGTGCATGGAGACTGAATAATTACTTGAATACTGGACAAGTGTAGTGGACAAGGGAAGGGATACATAGAGAAAGGATACTGTAGTATTGTTAACGTAAAACAATTAGTTATACTTGTAGTTTGTCTATATGTACCAAATTATGTAGGTGTGGTTTATCAACTTTGCTGAGTTGAAGTATGGTATTCCCGTTGGTATGTGGCGCATACTGTCGAAGCAGGATGCATATTTATGCAAAATTAGGGCAAAAATCGTAGAAGGATAATGAAATATGAAAATATCGAAATGCTGATACCTGCGTACATGGCTAAGTCGACGATTTTGTTCAGAAACCATTTTGAAATAATCAACGGTTTAGGAGTGAGGTCAGTGAAATAGTTTCGAAAGTGTTACTGTTCGGATATCAGTGCTTTGCTACAGTAGACTTTTTATCGTTGTAACCAGGGACTTCCGGTTTGTAATATTGTCTTTAGGGGGCCGTGTATACAGAATGTGATCCTGTATACATCTTGGGTGGGGGTCACTGCAAAAAAAGAACCTTCGCGGTGAAGTAAAGGATGGTGAAACGCACAAAATCTGTTTCCAGTTCACCGGTCAGGGCTCCCAATATCAAAGCATGGCGAAGACTCTTTACGAGACCAGTCCCATTTTCCGAGGCAACTTTGATGCCTGCGACCAAACATTAAGAGAAATGTACAATTTGTCCATTCGTCACGTACTCTGGGAATCAGATCCATCTTCCAAGGAGCTGAGCAGAACAATTTACAGCCAAACGTCAATATTTTGTATTGAATACTGTCTGTTGAAGTTATGGAACAGTTGGGGAATCCATCCAGGCTACGTATTGGGCCACAGCCTCGGGGAATTCACAGCTGCTGTGGCCGCTGGAGTGCTGGACTTTAAAGACGCTTTGAAGCTAGTGGCTGAGAGAAGTCGCCTTATTGATAACCTCCCTCGTGGTAGCATGTTGGTGATCAAGGCAAGCAAACCGGAAGTAGAAAAGCTGATGAATTCGGGGCAACTGGATTTAGATTTCGCCGCAGTCAATAATCCAGAACAAACTTTGGTAGCTAGTGACACCAAGACGATTGAATCTTTCCTTAGTTTTCTTAAGAAAGAAGGCATGAAAGCTATTACTCTGGAGGCCACCCACGCTTTCCACTCCCGACACATGGATCCAATGTTAGAGCAATACAGGATGATCGCCCAGACTATCGACTACAAACAGGGCAACTGCAATGTCCAAAATGTTTCTGGAATAGAAGGGAGGGTAATATGCGACGTTTCCGAAATAAATGCAGATTACTGGGTACGTCACACTAGAGAAAAAGTTAACTTTGAGGACGCTTGCGCTGCACTGAGAGAAGCTGATATTCGAGAATATTTAGAAGTAGGCCTACAACCTATCCTGTCCAGCTTTGTCATGATGAACAATGAAGACGTGCAAATGACTTGCTTACCTTCACTTCGTCGTGGAACAGACGATTGGAACACAATTTTGACCACACTTGGAAAGCTGTATTTGTTGGGCTATGATGTAGATTGGAAAGGTTTTGATGACACTTATGTAAGGAACAAAGTGTTTCTTCCCTTCAACCCATTCCATCGAAAATCATTTTGGGTGGAATGTAACACCGAAAACGCGGCATTAATTCATCCACTGATAGGTTTCAGCTTGAACAACGCTTCGAATCTTAATAGTTTCCAAAATGACCTTAGCATAAAGTCATGATCACTGCATCGGACACAGGATGGTATTCCCGGGTGCTGGATACACTGGAATGTGCCTTTCAGCTGGGTATTGTGTTGCCAATGGACTTACAGATACATTTGAGCCACCTCGGCGAGCCATACGAATAGACAACATGAGAATTGATGCCCCGTTGTAACTAAAAGAGGGAAAAGGATGTCGCCTCCAAGTTATAGTAGACTTACCGGGATCCAGTGTCGCCAATCAATCTTTAGAAGTTGAACAATGCAATGGTTTCCGTATTAAAGTTTTTCATCAAAACACATCTCACGGAAGATTCCGACAAATGGATACTTCACGCGTCTACCACTTTTAAACCTGTGGCATCAACAAAAGACGTCCTGAAAGAATGGAAACCTGATCGGGTTAAGCAAATTATGGAAACAGTGGCGCCTACAACTTCCGATGTCTTTTACAAAAGAGTAGATGACACGGGACTTAAATTTGGAGAGACATTTAGACAAGTCGAACGTCATTGGAATGCCAAGATGAATGGCATTAACATGGATGAGGTTGTCGCACAAATTAGATTACCTGAGGACCACAGTAAATACCTGCTTCATCCTCTAATAATTGACGCTGCCTTTCAAACTAGTATTTTGACTGGGCTTGCGTATGATCAACATACAACACTCAAGGTACCCATTCGTGTTGGATCGCTAACTACATATGCTAAATGCCATTGATGTGCACAGTGGAACGAATCCCACAGAAGCTGTTCTTTATATACACATGTGGAATGAAAACGAGAAGTATAACGGTTTTATAGCCTCCAGGGACTTTACACCAATCGCATATCTAAATGATATTGAAATAATTGATACCAACGTTAGAACTATCGAGTCTGTTTTGGAGCAGCAATCAAGTAGCATTCCAGATGCGTGGGAGGAGATCTGGAAAACCATTCCAGGGCCATTTACAAATCTAACAGAGCTTGTACCAATCACATCAATTTTCTCTAATGATGCCTTCCAGCAGAAGTCAAGTATTTTATCCGAAACTTCCCAAGCTTGAGACTGTGATGAAAACAAATCGCTTACTCTACCTCTGCGTATTAAACGCTTTGTATGAACTTGGCTGGAAACCCAAGTTGAATGATGCCATAAATATCGCGAAATTTTGTGACGAGTTTGGCATCCTCCCAAATTTCCAACAACTGGTCCACTACTACTTCACCAATTTTGAAGAAGTCAAAGTTATGGAATATAACAGTTCCACAAAATTGTGGAAGATAACTTCTCTGCCACTTTCTTTTTCAAATACCAAAGCTGAAATTGAACATTTGACCAATCAACTTACTCAGAAGACTGTTTGTAGTGCAGTTATTTCAATTTATCGGCTTATTTCTCAAGTCCTCTCGAAGATACTCAGAGGAGAAAAATCCGCGCTTTCCATACTTTTTCCCAGCGATGAAAACAAACAACACTACTCAGCCAATCACTATTACCAAAACTATCCTGATCGTAAAGATCTCATTGACATGTTAGATCACTATACGCAGTCCATTCTGGCGTCCCAATACAAAATCAATGAGCCGCAACCTGGGTGAGTCCTTCAACTCGAGGTGGGATCCGGAACTGGCTCCATTAGTCAACACGTTTTGGAGTGGCTGCGATAAATTTGGGACGATAAGTTTGAATACTACTACGCCGATATTTCACAGGCCTTCTTAGCCAAAGCGGAAAAAAAATTGAGGAGTACAGCGGAAATATCAAGTATGCTGTTTTTAATCTGGAGGAAAGTCCATTGGAACAGGGCATTCCACTGAACTACTTTGACTTTGTGGTAGCCTCCGACGTTCTGCATGCTACCCGAAACCTTCAGGAGTCTCTAGTACACATTCGTCAGACAATGAGACCCGGGGCATGTCTCTGCTTCACAGAAACGATCATTGCGGCAAGAGATATTACCTTTGTATTTGGATTACTGGAAGGTTACTGAAGATTTGAGGATTTCCAGTGGAGACCCCAACATACTTGTGTGGATGAATCTGTTTGGAGGCAAGTGTTGGAGCAGTCTGGCTTCAAATCAGTCAACTCTGCCCCAGTGTACGCAGGGACATTTGGAGTCATTGCTGCTGAAGCTTCGAAAAATGTTGACATTGCAAACATGGTAGCAAATTTAGGTATCGGAAAGCAGACGAATACGAATAAGAGCTGGATATTATTTTGCACAGGAGAAGACGCATCTACACACCACGTGGCAAATATGTTATATGCATCAGGTGCTGAAGTTGAGGTAGTTTTCAAGTCTTCTGAAGACGCAGTGGCGGTGGCCAAAGCTAGAAATACTCTTAATTCAAACATTTCCATCACTGCGATTCCAGCAGATAGCGAAGATCCAATAAATGTTGAAGTTGTACTGTACTTACAAAGGAGAATTTACACGGAATTATGTTTGCGTGGACTTTGGACACAAAAGACATTGATCAGAAGCGAATTGCATTACTATTTATGAATATTGCCAAGTGGATCCTTTTACAAAGGAAGCCACCACAGATATTTATTCTGACTCGAGGCGTTCATTCAATCAATGACTCTCTAAATTTTAATCCCACAGCCGCTACAATTTTTGGAATGGCGAAATCTTTGAAAAATGAAAACACGGAACTTTTTGTCAGATATATTGACTTAGAAGGTGATCGTCAGGATTCAGACAAAGTTGCTGAATAAATTTTGTATGAGCTGATTATGTGTAAGGGATCCAAAGAAGGAGGTCGTTTACAGATTGCGTACAGGAATAATCAACGTTACGAACCTAAATTTGTCAAGGCCTCATTGCCGACCAAGCATGACGAATTGCAACTTCCACCAAGTACAGAAAGATACCATCTGGTCCTTCCTAAAACGAGATGAATTCAAGATGTGACTTTTGACGCAATGAGTGCTAAAGATGCTGGTGAAAATGAGGTGGAGGTCAAAGTGAAGGCGTATGCTTTAAACTTTCGGGATATTTTTGTAATTCTCAAACCAATTTGATTCAATCAATGCCGTTGGGCTAGACTTTGCTGGAGTGGTTGCTAAGGTTGGAAGTGGGATTTCTGCTGGAAAATATAAAGTTGGGGATCGTGTGTTTGGTGCCAATTTTAATGATGACCAGTTGCCAAGTCATTTACTTGTAAATGTTGATTCCCTTTTGAGACTTCCAGATAATATGACGTTTTGGGAGGCATCAATAATACCCGCTGTGTTTGCCACATCATTTTATTGTCTGATCACTGTAGCAAAGATGAAAAAGGGTGATACTGTGCTCATTCACACTGGATCTGGTGGAGTGGGTCTGGCTGCCATTAAGTTGGCCAAACACGTGGAAGCCACCATTATTACAACAGCAGGGAATCCCAGAAAACGAGCTTATCTGAGATTTATGGGAGTAAAACACATGTCCCATTCAAGGAATACTTGATACGAACAGGATATCATGCGCCTGACGAACGGAAAGGGTGTGGACATCGTGCTCAATGCAATCACTGGACCAGGTTTTAAAGAGGCTACCTTGGCTTCATGTTCCCAAAACGCGAGGTTTATTGAAATGAGTAAGCTAACAATTTGGAGTCCAGAATAAGTGAAAGCACTCCGACCCGATGTGGATTACTCCATTGTTGATCTGACAGCTTTAGAATTTTCAAAATGGACCAAGTTGCTCTCCATTATGTCCGAATATTTGGCTCAAGGATATCTAAAAGCTATTCCATATGTCAAGTTTGACGCACTAAACATACGACAAGCTCTTCAGTTTTTCCAGAAGGCGAAGCATGTGGGCAAAGTTGTATGTGTCATGCCTGAAGTTATTACACAAGATGGTCAGATAAAACATTATTCTCCATTGTTCAATAACGAAAGCACATGTTTGATTACTGGAGGACTTGGAGGAATTACCTTTGAAGTGTGCAAGTGGATGTTGGAGAAAGGAACTATTGACATTGTGCTGACAGCCAGAAGTCCACCAAAACCAGTTATTGCTGCAGTTATTGACGAACTTAACAATAAAGGTTTCAACGTAATGGTGAGGCTAGGAGA
>JAQFXM010005943.1:0-14065 GCA_034693345.1 Entomobrya multifasciata | reverse complement strand
AAAGGGATTAGATAAAAAAGGTCTAGGCTTGCGTTTACTCAGGCGCGGGTTGTTAGGGCTTGCGATTTCCTGCTACCTACCGTCTAGTGTCATTAGACCGAATTTACAGAAACGACAGGAAGCCGAAACCTTTAGAAAGGACGACAGTTAGCATTATCAAAAACGACCTTTGACCAAAAATTAAGTACAATAATTCTCTTTTTGTATATTTGAATAGTTTAAGTGAAAGTAATTAACGTTTTCTGAGAAGCAAACTGTTTAAAAAATAGAATTATAAAATTAAAATCATTAAACCTGCGGATTAGTTACTGTATGGTATAAAAATTTCGGTCTTCTCTCTTCAAATCTCAAATAAATTTGTGAAATTGTCGTTTCGGTTTTAGTGTTTCGGTCTGCTTTCGTTCAGCCTTCTAAACTCCGCCTAGTGACCGTACATGATAGCTAACTGTTTCATTTTTTTACGTTGCATGGATCTATAAAATATGCGCACATCATTATGATTCTGATTCAAATTATTACATTTCATGAAGAAGTAAAGTGATTTTTGACAAGAAAGTTACTTAAATGCTCATCAAAGCATGCAAAATCATGCTTTCTTTCATGTGTAAGTATGTAAGTTCGAAGCCGAATTAGTTTTTGAGTGTTAGACTTCACGAAAAAGACGCACAAAGATCTAAAACTGAACAAATGTAAAAATGATTTTGTTTGTTATGTTCACATGAGGAAATTACTCTGCTTGGATGGGTATTACTCGAATGTATCTGTAATGATGTCGAAGAACACTGTCTGTGTATGCTTATCTTCTTAGGTTTGGCTATAACAGTAGCCATAATTTGTTTATAATTATAGTTCTTAAACTACCTATTGCATGAGCCAAAATATCAATGTATGCTTTTATAGTAATTTACTTTTTATACCAACAGGAAATACTCAAAATTATGTCTTACCTGTAATATTTATCCTGCTGCGGTTTCATATATTTATATTATCAGAAAGTTTTTTTTACTGGAGTCACGTAACCCCATTGATATTTTCACCCATAATTTTTTACAGTGAGGTAAACAATTTTAAAATTCGACTCATCTGTCCACTGATTGTTTTTTATTAAAAAATCCGCTCTTCACTGAGAAAACTTTGCTGGAAAATTAGCTTGTTGAAAACTAAATAAACAATGACAAAAGAAAGAGAGTTTGGCTTTTATCAGTAAACTGAGTTCTAAGTTAATTGTTATTAAAATATGTAATTTGACGAGCCATTCCGGAATTAATGTTTTAGTGTGTGCACTCCATTCCTTCATACCTTGAATGTCAAAAATGTCAAGGAGAGTGTACAGACATTTTGAATTCATTATTTATTATTTATTTTGAAAATTATGTATCAAATAATTTTTTCTCGATATTTTTTGCGTCCACACAAATTTATACTTTATAGAATAATTTACGAAGCGGGATGTATTAGCAGACATCTAACATAAAATATGACCTTATAGGGAAAGTCAATGGAGTTGTTAGAAAAAATCTGGAACCTAAATTATTGCATGACGAAAATATTTTCCACAACATTTTGTTGAATTCGCTCCAATACAAATATGAGTTAATTGCAACTTTCTATCAATCAACCTACATCGTCTTGTTCAAAATGTCTTTGAAAGAAACCTCATTTAAAGTTCACCACTTTGCACAAAACATATTCCCATGTCCGTATCTCGTGGACCAGCAACAAAACGCTCTAATACCCCACCCCCTCTACAACAAAAAAGTGCATCGCGTTTACCTACAATTTATAATTTTAAATTGTATCATTGCCGCACCTTCAACATCACACTACTTACTTTGGCTTTTCAACTGCAGCACTTCAAGCACTTTTTAATAAGGTACCTCATCACACTACTGAATTAATTTATTTTTGGAAAAAAAGTACAAATGGATTTTCCTTAGTGTAGTTGAATGCACGCAGCAGACAGGAGTAACCGTAAAAACCCGAAAAAACAGAGAAAACTAATTCATCACTGTTGCTCGAAATAATTAACAAGGTCAATACTAATTGTTAGTTTTAGCATTTTGATGCATAATTTACCCAAGCTGACAGGAAAAATTAAAACTAAATCAAATATGCTGCTTTTGTATCAATTTAAATGGGCAGTCGTTACAAAGAATAATCCATGACGAAAATATTTGCATACACGTGGACATTTTTCAAATAGTTTGTAAACCTGAAAATCCCAGTCTAGTGCATAATTTATTGAGGTGAACATAAGTTTTCTAATGAAAATCATTAGTTAACAGGATGAAGTTATCCAAAACTACTATTCACGTAATATGTCTCCCCTAGGATTTGACTGGAATTATGAAGACGGCCATTGGCATTGTTTCAACAAATCTACCATGGTTTTAGTATTTATTTACTCTACCATAAAGGATAAATTCTCAGGTTAACCATAAATTTGTTTAAATTTTGGAAATCGTAGATCAGCTGCTTTATTTAAAAGTAGTTTAGAACCCACACATATTTTATTTTAGTTCGACTTAATAAACCAGGTTTTGCTTTAAGCGGTTGAAATATCAAACATAAATGTTGCCATTCGATTTGTGCCACAAATCCTGCTGATGAAAATTCGAATTTTTAGCCATTTTACCCTGAACTCACCTTTCAAGGATTGTCTTCTTATTTTGATGCTCTTTCATCTGCTTTTATTACAAATTACAGTTGTTTACACTATCAGCATTTGGTTTCTTGCTAAAAGACATTTCACAGATCACAGTAAGAATATTACATTTCTCTGATAAACTGTGTGCCACTTTCAACTCATTCTTTTAACCATCAGTTCAAAGAATTGTGTATTCGATTGGATTTGTAATAAGGCCTGTTTGGAAACTTCTCATACATTTTTCAAATGTCATTTTCTTCCAACCAAATCAGCTATGCTTCAAGATGTTAAAATATTTGGAAACTCCATAATTTTTACTATTGGATTCAAATAAATTTATTTCTTGACATTTCATAAAATTGATTTTTGGGGCATTATTAAAACCTAATACAAATGAGGTTTTTCCAGCTTTTCAAAACCACCTTTTTCGTTCTAAGTATTGCTGTAACAGGATAGGAGAAATTTTTCAGATCTGTTGCCCTTATCAGATAGTGCAGAATCTTAGCTTTCAGAAATGTCCAAAGTCACGGTCAAATGTTTAAAAAATCTCATTTTACAATGTCTTGAAAAATGAGTAAAATTTTTAATTTTCGTTTTAAAGGAATTTTTGAGAGTTCGTTTTTTTTACTTGAGATTTATTGGTTTTATCTTTTTAAAAGTAAGTTTTATAATGCAACCATGAATCTTTACGGAAAGTACTGAACTTTTTCGTAAATTTAGTGACAAATATTTAGTTTTTTTACGACCTATGCCACATTGGCAGGCATACAAACGGTTTGGCTGCCCAATATCTACTGTTGTGGGCTTTAGCGTAGGTACAGCATCGTGTTAGTACATATGCCTAGTATTTCTAATGATTCCTATACAGTAAAATGCGCTTATTCTTTTCCACTATACTGTTTAGGATTAATCTTATATGTGTGGTTGGGGAAGTAAAATAAATGTAAACTAATTGTAAAATTTGTATGGCTGGAAAAAGTAAGATTTAAAATCCTTCCTTTGGTAGTCGTTTACTCAAACTTGTTTAACTTAACCATTTTCAAGTTTTATGATTTTGGTACTCCAGAATGCGTAGACTTTGCTGGTACAAACGATTGACCAATCAAGTGTTCAGGTTTTTAGAAAACGACGTTTGAATAATGTATGAGAAGTTACCGAACAGGCCTTATATCCAAATTGAACGCTTCAAAAATTTCTTAATACCTAAAGTGACGATGGATAAGTTAAATTTTTTAAAAGTGTTTATGTCAAGATAACTGCGAGAAAGCATAACTGCCATCTGGAATAATGCCACAATGCACAACTGTCGCATATTATCGAACGCGTATCACATATTATTACGTAAGATGGCTGACAGTATTTCTGACAAATCATAATAAAATCGGCAAAACCTATGCAACACTTCTTTGACTGTATAATACAGCAAGCTTTTTTCCCTTTATTTTGAATTTGCTATATCATTAAAAGCCATTCATAAATAGCTGCTTAATAATTTTAATAACTGCTTTTTGGACAGTTGTTCCAACGGTAGATATCATGTAACCGAAGTTTCAAAATCAGAAAATTATTTTTAAGTTGTTCCGACATATTAAAAAAAAATTGCAATTGAAATACTTATATTGTGGAGATGTGCTATGAATTCTTATTTATCTTGTCTTTTGTCTTTGATGATATTAAATTGTAAACATTCATGCGTTTGTTTGATGAATAACTTTTTTTGAAAAATAATTGTAAACTATTTTAATTATAATATTGAAAACTGATGAACTAAATTAAATAAGCAGGACTTGAAAGAAAACACTTAGCTGATAAACATCTTAGGAATACTTTTTACTTCAGAGATAATATGCAGGGGGATTTTTGGGAGGCTGGCTAGGACTGAATTTCTTGAACGTTCGAAAAACGATTTTTTAGAATTGAACAAGTTGTCTAGAAAGGATGTTTATTTCATGTTTTACTTTGATGTCTGGTTAAAATGTTTTAGAAACTTAATAAATTACTGGATGCTACATAAAATGTGTTCGTTTTGCACAATATAATATACTTTCTACCTACAGCCTCAATAATGTTTTAAGTAATGTAAAAACAACCACTACAATTCAAATTAGACAAGAAATTTATACGAGGATTTGATTAAAATTCAAACTTGATGGAAAAATTAAACTTATTCTTTTTCTTAGTTTCCAGAACTTATCATTCGAAGTTTCTTCTTAGTTATTTTTGCTGGTATGAAATTAAATATCTTTGCATTTACTTTCTTAATTCTACTGCATGTTTTTGGGAGGGCTAGAGGGTGAATACCTACCGAATAGAACGAGAAGCAAGTCTAAGTAAGACAAAAGCAATAAGGATTACTAGTCTTTACGAATCTGAGATTGGTAATAATTGCGGCTAAATCTTAAATGATTTTGAATATCGAATACTTAATATTATTTAGTACCGGATATCACCGGTAGTACCACTGTGATGGCGATAGTACTACCAAAATACCACCAACCACCCGTGGTATTTTGGTGGGTGGTGGTGGTATTAGAATTTTGAAAAGCTTTGGTGGTCGGTGGTATCAAAATTAGCCTTGGTAGTATTTTGGTGGTTATGTAGTTGGTGGTCTGTATCCTGAACACTAATTTCGTTCTAAATTATATTAATCTTCATTAAATTTTCCTGTTCTTTAACCTATTTTATGTTTACCTATAAAGTTGAAGTTAATTTGTTAGATAAAATTGACTTGCGTGACATCCATTGACTAACTAAGAGACTGTTGATGGAGGTTGGATGATTTTCATAGGCGCTAATTTTACAAAAATGATTAAAATATAAACACATGAAAATTAATGCTGTAAAGCCTTTGTTATTTTTTTCGGGCGACCAGGTCCACGCTATGTTCCCAATCCTCCTGTTGTAGCCTCATCTGGTAAATTCAACATTTCCAAGCTTGTGGCTATGTTTATTTTTTATGTTCACCGTTCATAAAACATAAAATATGATGGTCAGAGCAATTTTCTCACGGATTCGAGTGATTTTTAGCTAACATTTTTAGTAGACATTAGAAAGTAGCTTTGACAAAATGTGACCCTCGGTGGTGGCATATAGTTGACGCAAGAGGTCGGAACGTGCCTATTATGATCGGGCTAACTGAGTATACTCTAAGTTACGTAGCATCAAATTTATTACGCTTTACACACACACAATTTTTGGGCGGTTGCCATGTGTGGTCAAAATCAAATTTTTCAAAAGTGTTTAAATTTTTTTAATATATAGGGATCATTGTGGAGTATACCTATAGTATATGAATGCGAAAAAAACGAAGCAAAAATATTGAGCGGGACCAGAGTTTTGGCACTTTCTCGTAATTTTTGGCACAAAATGGCAATATTCGAATTTTGGGACACCCAACATTTGAAACGCCACAAAAATCACCAAAATCAGAATTTTACAGAACAAATTCAGAAAAACATAAAAATCAGCCGGCCAATTTTGTGCCATTACAATAGAAACATAATGCAGAAAGATTCACAAAAAAATCTCTAAAGACAAAAAATGCGAAGTGTTTGATTAATGCTGTACCAAGGTAAATATATTTTAAGACTTTCAAAAAATATGTCTAAGCCAAATTTTGGGCATATAGAGTGTCACAAATTGCTCTGACCATCATATTTCATGTTTGATGGCCGGTCAACATTAAAAATACACACTAGCTTATAAGTGGCATCATCGTGTACATGACTGAAGAATGCAAATTTTAGTAGTCTTGCTGTTGAAATAAAAATTCTCAAATGACATTTGGTATCTTTTGTATTTCCAGCGTCATATGACTCAAAGAATGGTTGTCATAACAATCTGGAACATCTTCATTGTCTTTGCACCACGAAATCACATCACCAATATCACTTTTCTACAAATACAGGCTGGTAATCCAATAAGTTGCTTCTTCGGAGGCTCACTCAACTTCTTAGCACGGAAAGTCATTAAAATGTTTCTTGGGAAAGTTACTCCACTTCCAACGCAATCAAGTACAATTTCCTCTTGTTCATCGGTCATACCAAAATTTGTGGAGCTGTGGTTTTTATGAGCCATTTGTTATGAAGGCATGCACTCCATTTGGTAAAACTTTGTTCCTTAATTTTTCTGGACAGGTAACTCCATTTGCCTAATAATAATCGAAACAATCGCTGTTTTTCAGTGTACTCTTGCTTCTAATTCGAATTGCATAAAAACATTGTTGCTGTGCAAGCAACTAAAAATAATGTGAAATGACATGTGTACCTGCGTGTAACAAGTTTACAGGTATTAAATACAGAGGATTGGGAGATAAAGATCAGAATTTAGGGGGCAAACCGTACGGCGAAATTATTTTGAAGGTAGTTTTTTACGCTAGTCGGGGCAGCCAAAACACAAAAAAGGGTGCACAAGAATTGTATGCCTTGTTTAATCTGCACAAGACTGAAAACATTTAGTAAATATACGTATTAATAGCACGTAAGCGTACACTTGATTAGCACGTAAGCGTATTGCCTTTCTAGTCTTGCAGCGGTACAAATATTACTATAATTGTATTGTATGCCTATTGGTGCATTAAATTGAGATTGTGTCATTTCATGCTTTCACTTCAGAAATGACGAACTCAGTACTGTAATACTTTTATGATTTCTTCTCATGATGGATGTTACTTTGAAGTTCAAGTTGGTCACTTTTGAAGAAAAAATGTAATTTGTAAAAAATAGGCCAAATCTCGAGAGATTTCAGTATAGCATGCATTTCAAACTGAATGGGGTAACTTGAAAAGTTTCATTTGGGTTTCTTTTTCATTAATTTCAAAACCATTTTAACCACTTTCTGCCTGCCTGAAACGTGCATGTCTAAATACATTTACTACCCATTGATATTAACTGCTTATTGATAACTATTTTAAGCTAGACAGTTGGTGCAAAAAAACATTCGTTCAAATCTATAATAGGTAGTTGAACTATTTAAAAAACCACTGCAGAAATAAATATTTGCCAGCCTAAAATAGTTTCTGCATTTTAAATTTTCCACAAATTCAGGTTATCTGTAATTCAAAAACTTCATTTGAACACGTAGTTTTGAAGACACATGCACGTGTGTTCTTTTTCCCTCTGGAACGAGCTATGTGATTTTTGACGTCTACGAATTTTTTCTCTGAAATAACATCGGCAACAATAACTACATGAATTTTTTGTCATGCTTAAAGGCAACATATCTTTTTTATTTCTTATCTATAATTCTAATGTGCATATTAATAAGAATATGCCTATATCCTGCAAACGAAAACACGAAAGCGAAAATTTAACACTGCTGCCGAGAGCATAAAGGAACTTTCCCGAATGCGACACATTCATATTCATGCGGCATACATACATTAGAACAGTTAAACGCTTCTATAACATATAATTCTATCAAATCAGATCTCACTGGAAAGCTTGGCAGTATACTTTACATGGCTTGCAAAATTCTTCTCATTCTTTTGGAGACGTTCTTCCAAAGAGGTTCAGTTCAGTTGCAGAGCAAAGCTCAAGCTTCACAAGACCAAGTAGTTTTCCCACATCATCGCTTTATTCGATTGGATTTACCAGATGCACTTTTTGTGTCAGGTTGACCCGTTTTTTGTCAATCTATTTCAATCAATCAATTTCATAAAAGCCACGATACTATATTAGCAGTGGAAATTAAGATACTTGCAATAAGTCTAAGTCGAGTTAACTGTATGAGCATAGAGGTGATTTTGGGTGGACATTCAAGGTAAGTGTGTAATATTAGTTTTCTGAATTTTTTTAAATTATTTTCTGGAATATGTTTTTATCTCTATACCATTTTTCGAATCCATAAAATTTCTTCTTAATAATGCTGTAAAATTGTTAACGCCTAAAAACCTTTGCGATTACTTTCATTATTTTTGTACTGCATAATAGGGTGACCAATTTTTTTGATGGCAAATCAATTTAAATAAATTGTAAAATGTTGGATTTGTATATTAAATTCCGAATCTATAGGCTTGAGTAAGCGAGCGAGTATCAAATATGATAAGAGCACTTATAAAAATGAAAGTAAAGTTCGTGCGCCTGGAATGCATGGGATTACCCTTTTTAACCCCGATTTCATCCCCTCAAAACACTATCGCGTGCTTTTTTACCCCCTAAAATATATTTTGCAATAATGTACAATTTTAACAATTTTTGTACAAAAATCTTCACATTTACGTTCAAATTCATGAGTAATATCTTGAAAATTCACGGTGTTGTCTGCATATTTTTTAAAACCACGTTTAAACCAATTGATAGATAAACTTAAATTTATCTTAGTATTTGTTTATAAACTTATCAGTTCATTTCTATTGAAAGTGTCAAGAGCATACATTATTGTTCGAAACGTGTTTTACCTTAAGGTCATATGCATCGACTCCAATTATACTATTATACTATTGGTCATATACCTAACTTCATGTCTTTTCACAAATTTAAAGGTATATTCCACGGGCAGTCAATGGAACTTTAAAATATATGTACATTTGTACACGTGTTTGACCTTTAAAAACATCCTTAGGGTAAATAAATAGCACCAAATATTATTATTAACATTTTGGACATAATAATAGAATCGTTATGAAAGTTATTGTTATTAAGCCGCTGAAAGTGAAGCGTCAGCAAGTATTGACTTTGTCATGTTTGTCCACTTGTCCGTCTGTGAACACGAAAAACTCAAGAACGCGTAAATTGATTTCGCTCAAACTTGTCATGCAGGTTGCTATGGTCAAGGGCAAGAACCGTATTGATTTTCAGCCCAGGGGACAACCCCCAAGGTCAAAGGTCAAAGTCGAAATTTTCAACTAAGACATATCATACATTGTAAAAACTCAATCGAAAGCCCTCGTTGAGTAGATCAAGAAGCATTTGTCAGCATAGGTCAATGTGACCTCATTTGATCAGAAATCGGTGTCGAAGGGATCATTATCAAACATATGATATGTGACACATCATTCGAAAACATTTTTTATTGACAACATCAATATTCATCACTGCCATTTGACGCAATCTAAACATCACAGCGGCGTCGTTGTTGTCGCTATTACAGCGGGTTTATTATACAAGTAATAGATGTACTTCATCTGGTTTTCAACCTATTCTTGTTATTTTATATTTTGTTTTTCAAATAAATTAGCTTTATATTTGTTGGATTATTTCACCGTTGACTAAGCCTGCTTTTACTTTTGGTACTGCGTCGCTTACCTTCGGGCGTTTGCTAATATATTGCTTTTTAGTTCTATATTTTCCTCCTTTCTATATAGACGTTAAGTTTAGGGTTATACAAAATCGTACATTATCAGAAACATGAACGTACGTGTACTTATGATTGCATTTTGCCATTGGAAAAAATACATTCGTTTAACCTGACTTTTAATTAAATTAAAAATAATATGCAGTTAATCAAAACAGAACTTTACGAACTATATGAAATTTTTAGTATCAATAACGAATCAACCGTAAAATAAAATTCAACTATATCTGACTAATTTCGATTACTTTATTGCTTCATAAAACAATGTCGATTAAATCTATTTCTTCTAAAAAACTTCTACTAAGCCAATTTCTTCGAAATAATTTTGAAAATAATTTTAGGTCAATTAATAAAATTCTATAATTAAATATCTTCTAGTGACCTTATGCACTAACAACAAATCGAATCTATTATACCAGCCCGTTATATCCAGCTACATTATTTTTAATGAAAATTAAATAATGATCGTATTAACAGGAAAATAGTAATGGATTTTATCAGCATTTTATGGTATGTGAGAAAAGCAGGTATTGTAAAACAGTGTTTTAATCTCATAAACATAAAAGCTAACAAAACAAACACCAGAAGTATAATTTTCAATTATTTTCATTAATGTTCTTTTGCAAGATTTCATACGAATTTTGATGATGTTGCCAAACCTTTTCTGCATTTTCAATGTGCTTTCAAGCAGTGTACTTACGGCACACAGTGCAGGGTACACAGATATGTTATTAAAACTGTAACACTGAATCCATTTTTAGAGAATCCATTTTCTGCATACATTTAAATCTAATGCGATCCGACATGTTTTGATGAATACACAACGTTAACCATCTTCTTTACATGCAAGTCATGAAAATAATATCTTTAGGATGAAACGAAAACATCGCTGTTTACTAGAGGCGTGTTATATGATTCAAGTTGTTAGTCAGATTGTATTATTACATTATTAGGCATACAATTATTGGTCCCTGAAAAACGTATCATTTTTTATTTCAAATATTTTCTACACTATCACTGAGGTCGTTTATTATGATTTACTTGCCCCGTGATAGACTTTTCGGTGAAAATTGATATTTTACAATGATTACTCTGAAAACTCTACTGTTGTAAGGCTTTTATAAGCTTCTTGGACCAGATTTATCCTGAAAATCAACAATGTGTCTTGTTTTGTTTTTGTTTAAAACTGAAGACGTACAGTTACGTCGATGGAGGTAAATTATGAGGTGCTTCCATAAAATATAACGGTTAGCCCTGTCATAAGTTCTGGAGGGAAAATTGGTTTTTTAAGGAAAATTTCTGTAATAATTCATCGGCCAGTCATCTTTTTCAAGACAGCCAATAGCAAATTTGGTGTCTTATTAATGGTTGAAAGAAATGTTACAGGTTAGCAGCAACTGAGATGACCATGATTTTGACTTGGCTTTCCTTAGGTGGTCGCTTTGTCCATCTTATGTACAGTCATGGAAAACTATTGGGTTAAAAGACATACATCCTAAATGGATTCAGTAAGGATCAATACATTGATCCTTCATAAATTAACTTGAATGTAAAAGCCTCATTTAAAACCTTTAGTTTTCCACTAATGTTACTTTATGAAACCCTCTCAACAGTAGGTGTTCAATCTATCACGGGGGCAAGTGATCCATAATAAAGGACCACAGTGATAGTATAAAAAAATGAATAAAAAATGATCTGTTTTTCAGGGACTGAAAATACTTGCTCTTTTTATTATCGTACATCTTCTTGCATGATCAGTGATGCCAGACCTAGAACAGGTTATTTGTTATTCATTGATCTCAAAATATAAGGATATTTAGCGTAAGTGCATGTCTCAAATATCTAAATAAAGTATTGCAAACGGATTGAATTCGACTTCAGAAATTCAGAATCTACTCCTAAGTGTTGCCATAAGGTATTATTCTGTTTTCAAAATCCTAAAAATTGAACTTTTACCCCTGTATCCCCTTCTTTATAATTATGATCTTGAATCCAAACTCGAATTAGGATTTGTCACGTGAATTTGCCTCTAATTATCGAGTCAACTCCTTCATTTGAATAAGTTGCAGCTAGGTGTCACTTCACATGCTATTGAAGTACTTTTAGTCTTTCGTTGAGTTTCGTTCTCATTTAAAAGAACAGAAGTCTAAGATTCAGTTCCGTTGTCAGGAAATCATGACGATGGAAGGACGTGCGTACGGACGGGATACAGACAATTAGATCATTTGTATTAGAGTTCTCACGAGAACTCATTAACGTTGAATTTTAAAAGTTATTTTGTAAGCATGTAGTTAATTAAGTAGAGCAAGCTACTCTATGTTGTAGACATGTCCGTCCGTCCGTCACCTGCGTGTTTTGACATGGACGGATGAAATTGTTTCAAATTTGGTTCACAGGTTTCTTAAGAGCGTGGATATTTACCTATTTATTTGACATCCTGCGGTGGCGGGTTTCAAATCGGACCAAATCCTTTTTAAATGGGCAATTTGGTTTATTCCAAAATCTGAGAGATACCATTTTTAACAAATTTTATCACTATACCATCTGTCAAAGATCTATTCCTGGGGGAACAGGGGCCCAAATTTTACCATACGACCCAAAATGTCGATTTTATTCATGCATAAATGATTTTTAAGTGAACGTGTTGAGTATATTTATCATTACGTGATGGATCGTATGTGCGCCAAATGTGTTTATAGTGTTTCAAGTCGTTTTAAGATGTTTTTCGAAACCTGATATTTTTCTTATATTGTTCATTTAAACAACTTACTCAACTACAGTATTTGTTCCAATTTATTTATGAATGAATCTGCGAAACATTCTTGCTAAGTCGTCAATACAAAAGGAGAAATTTTGCAATGTACAACAGCTTATGGAAAAGTTGAATACTCTAGCGGATGTTCCAAATAATAGGGAAAACCTATCGTGCTAATTATACAGCCAAATACCGATGCACTTCGAGTTTTAAAGTTATGCCCAACTTTCGTATTTCACATCTTACTGAAAGTTTTTTACAAATTTAATTAACTCGAAACCTGAGATTTCCTGCTCACAAAACTTTGCACCATTAAAATTTTCAAATCCCACACATGGCAAACAATTGCCAACAAAAGTGCGTACAATTGAACTTTACACAAGTTCCGTCATCGAGTTTATTTGAGCCTGCAATGACTTGACGTCATTTCAAAAATGGCACTAAGCACTTGATTAGTTGCCGTGTAAAATGTGAATAGTCTTAAATTATTAATATTTTAAGGACGTTCGCATAACAAATATTTCGTGAAAAAGGCATGTCGACATGCGAAGTATTTTGTCATAACTTTTGACTCTTAAAAAGTTTCAATGTTGACAAATGGCAGAGTTATCTAAATAAATGCTCGCAAATCTCTATGTTAGAAAAACGTACATGACAGCAAGTCAGTATTTTAGCAAGAATGTAGAATGTACCTGTAGCTGTTACACAATTCTATTACCCTACCACTAGGGTAAAAAGTCAACTCTTTGTTTATTAATTTAGTAACCCAATAGGTATAAGCAAAATCTGTCATTTTACAACTGCGGTTAGCAGGTTCAGTCAGTCGACTGTTAACAGATTGTTAAAGGTTAACCTGTTAACCTGCGATTTAACTCATTGTCGATAAAACCTAACGGAAGCTGATTTTTCAAAAATTATTTTAATTATGTTTTATTTATATTTTACTGTGGGGATACTCTTCAAAGAATACACTACCTGCTACACTCACCATGTACAAATTTGAAACAATATTTTACGTTTGTACAAAAATCGATTCGCTTCTGACTAAAAGTTTTGCCAGCTTACGATTGGTTTACTAAGATACATTACAAGTGCGTTAAAATGTATCGGGGAAAACTTAAAAGAAATTTAACCTAAAACTAAAGTTTAGAATAGTGCATTTTTTATGTCGACCAGCCATCGAAATTTTCGATGTCCCCGATTTCGTTTATTTTTTGCATGCATGTTAAATAGGGCTTAGAAAGTTGTTATGACCGGTTTTGAACAAATTTTGTTTCATGGTGTAGGCACGGTTGGTCAAAACGTGCCGGTGGCCTATAAAACCATTCATAATTTTGTCACTTTAGTTGTATGCAACCAAATATTTTCTA